>JAXIVJ010007230.1:55000-61882 GCA_036785665.1 Chirona hameri | reverse complement strand
CTCAGTATCTCTGTCTCTCTGTCTCTCTTCTCCTCTGTCTCTCAGTCTCTCTGTCTCTCTGTCTTCTGGTCTCTCTGTCCTCTCTGTCTCTTCTCTGCTCTCTGTCTCCTCTGTCTCTCTGTTCTCTCTGTCTCTCTGTCTTCTGTCTGTCCTCTGTCCCTCTTCTCTCTGTCTCTCTCTCTGTCTCCTGTTCTCTCTGTCTCTCTGTCTCTCTGTCTCTCTGTCTCTGTCTCTTGTCTTCTCTGTCTCTCTGTCGTCGGGCGTGTCTCTCTTGTCTCTCTGTTCTCGCTGTATCTTATATGTCTCTCGTGTCTCTGTCTCTCTGTCTCTCTGTCTCTCTTCCTCTGTCTCTCTGTCCCTCTCTGTCTCTCTGTCCTTCTCTGTCTGTCTCTGTCTTTCTTCTGTCTCACTGTCTCTCTGTCTTCTCTGTCTCTCTGTCTCTCTGTCTTCGTCGGGTGCCGGCTCTGCTATCTGTCTCTTCAGTCCTTTTCTGTCTCTCTGTCTTTCTGCTTCTCTTGTCTCTCCGTCTCTCTGTCACGCTGTTCACTCCTGTCCTCTCTGTCCTCTCTGTCTCTCTGTCTCTCTGTCTCTCTGTCTCTTCTCTGTCCTCTGTCTCTCTGTCCTCTCTAGTCTCTCTGTCTCTCTGTTCTCTCATGCGTCTCCTGTCTCTCTGTCTCTCTGTCTCTCTGTCTCTCTGTCTCTCTGTCTCTCTGTCTCTCTGTCTCTCTGTCTCTCAGTCTCTCTGTCTCCTGTCTCTTCTGTCTCTCTGTCTCTCTGTCTCTCTGCTCCTGTCTCTCTTGTCTCTCTTTCCTCTCTGTCTCTCTGCCTCTCAGTCTCTCTGTCTCTCTGTCTCTCTGTCATCCTCTGTCTCTCTGTCCGTCTCTGTCCCTCTGTCTCTTTCTCTGTCTCTCTGTGTCTCCTGTCTCTCTGTCTCTCTGTCTCTCTGTCCTCTCTAGTCTCTGTCTCTCTGTCTCCTCTGGTCGCTCTTGGCTCTCTGTCCTCTCTGTCTCTCTGATCTCTCTGTCTCTCTGTCTCTCTGTCTCTCTGTCTCTCTGTCTCTCCAGTCTCCTGTCTCTCTGTCTCTCTGTCTCTCTGTCTCTCTGTCTCTCTGACTCTCTGTCTCACCTCTGTCTCTCTGTCTCTCTGTCTCTCTGTCTTCTCTGTCTCGGCGTGGTCTCTCTGTCTCTCCTGTCTCCTCTGTCTCTCTGTCTCCTCTGTCCTCTGCTGTCTCTCTGTCCTCTCTGTCTCTCCTGTCTCTTGTCCTCTTCTGTCTCTCTGTCCTATCTGTCTCTCTGTCTCTCTGTCTCTCTGACTCTCTGTCCTCTCTGTCTCTCTGTCTCTCTGTCTCTCTGTCCTCATCCTGTCTCTCTGTCTCTCTGTCTCTCTGTCTCTCGTGTCTCTCTGTCTCTCTGTCTCTCTGTCTCTCTGTCTCTCTGTCTCTCTGCTACCTCCCCCCTCTGGTCTCTCTGTCTCTCTGTCTCTCTGTCTCTCTGTCTCTCTGTCTCTCTGTCTCTCTGGTCTCTCTGTCTCTCTGTCTCCTCTGTCTCTCTGTCTCTCGTCTCTCCTGTCTCTCTGTCTCTCTGTCTCTCTTGTCTCTCTGTCTCTCTGTCTCTGCTGTCTCTCTGTCACTCTGTCTCTCTGTCTCTCTGTCTCTCTGTCTCTCTGTCTCTCTCTGTCTCTCTGTCTCTCTGTCTCTCTGTCCTCTGTCTCTGTCTCTCTGTCTCTCTGTCCTTCTCTGTCTCTCGTCTCTCTTGTTCTCTGTCTCTCTGGCTCTCTGTCATCTCTGTCTCTCTGTCTCCTCTGACTCTCTGTCTCTCATGTCTCTCTGTCTCTCTGGTCCTCTCTGTCCTCTCTGTCTCTCTGTCCTCTCTGTCTCTCTGTCTCTCTGTCTCTCTGTCTCTTCTGTCCTCTCTGTCCTCTGTCTCTCTGTCTCTCTGTCTCTCTGTCCTCTCTGTCTCCTCTGTCTCTCTGTCTCTCTGTCTCACTGTCTCCTTTGTCTCTCAGGTCTCTCTGACTCTCTGTCTCTCTGTCTCCTCTGTCTCTCTGTCTCTCTGACTCTCTGTTTCTCTGTCTCTCTGTCCTCTTGTCTCTCTGTCTTCTCTGTCTCTCTGTCCTCTCTGTCTCTCTGTCTCTCCTGTCTCTCTGTCTCTCTCTGTCTCTCTGTCTCTCTGTCTCCTCGTCTCTCTGTCTCTCTGTTTCTCCCGTCTCCCTCCCTGGTCTCCTCCTTGTCCCTCCTTTTGTCTCCTCTGTTATCCCCTCCCCCCCCTGTCCCTCTCTGTTCTCTCTGTCTCTCTGTCTCTCTGTCTCTCTGTCTCTCTGTCTCTCTGTCTCTCTGGTCTCTCTGTCATCTCTGTCTCTCTGTCTCTCTGTCCTCTCTGTCTCTCTGTCTCTCTGTCCTCTCTGTCTCTGTCCTCATCTGTCCTCTCTGTCTCTCCTGTCTCTCTGTCTCCCTGTCTCTCTGTCTCCTCTGTCCTCTCTGTCTCTCCTCGTCTCTCTGTCTCTCTGTCTCTCTGTCTCCTCTTGTCTCCTCTCTGTCATCTCTGTCTATCTGTCTAGTCTCTCTGTCCTCTCTGTATTCTGTCTCTCTGATCCTCTCTGTCTCTCATGTCTCTCTGTCTCTCTGCTCTCATGTCTCTCTGTCTCCTCTGTCCTCTCCTGTCTCTCTGTCTCTCTGTCTCTCAGTCTCTTCTGTCTCTCTGTCTCTCCTGTCCTCTCTGTCTCTCTGTCTCCTCTGTCTCTCTGTCTCTCTGTCTCTCTGTCTCTCTGTCTCTCTGTCTCTCTGTCTCTCTGTCTCTCTTCCTCTCATGTCTCTCATGTCTCTCTGTCTCTACCTGTCTCCTCTGTCTCTCTGTCTCTATCTGTCTCTCTGTCTCCTCTCTGTCTCTCTGTCTCTCTCTGTCTCTCGGTCCTCTCTGTCTCTCTGTCTCTCTGTCCCTCTCTGTCTCTCTGTCTCTCTGTCTCTTGTCTCTCTGTCTCTCTGTCTCTCTGTCCTCTCTGTCTCCTCTGTCTTCTGTTCTCTCTGTCTCTCTGTCTCCTCTGTCTCTCATGCTCTCTGTCTCTCTGTCTCTCTTGTACCTCTGTCTCTCTGTCTCTCTGTCCCTCTCTGTCTCATCGTGTCCTCCTTGTCTCTCTGTCTCTCTTGTCTCTCTGTCTCTCTGTCTCTCTGTCTCTCTGTCTCTCTGTCTCTCTGTCTTCCTGCATCTCTCTGTCTCTCTGTCCTCTCTGTCTCTCTGTCTCTCTGTCTCTCTCTGTCTCTCTGTCTCTCTGTCTCTCTGTCTCTCTGTCTCTCTGTCATCTCTGGTCTCTCGTCTCTGTCTCTCTGTCTCTCTGTCTCTCTGTCTCCTCTTGCTCTCATCTGTCTCTCTGTCCTCTCTGTCTCTCTGTCTCTCTGTCTCTCTGTCCTCTCTGTCCTCTCTGTCTCTGTCCTCTCTGTCTCTCTGTCTCTCTGTCCTCTCCCTGTCTCTCTGTCTCTCTGTCACTCTCGTCTCTCTGGCTCTCGTCTCTCTGTCCTCTCTGTCTCTCTGCTCTCTGTCTCTCTGTCTCTGTCTCTCTGTGCTCCTCTGTCCTCTCTGTCTCTCTGTCTCTCTGTCTCTCTGTCTCTCTGTCTCTCTGTCATCTCTGTCTCGCTGGTCCTCTCTGTCTTCTGTCTCTCTGTCCGTGTCTCCTGTCTCTCTGTCCTCTCTGTCTCTCTGCTCTGTCTCTCTGTCTCTCTGTCTCTCTGTCTTCTGCTGTCTCTGTCTCTCTGTCTCTCTGTCCTCTTCTGTCTCTCTGTTCTCTGTCTTGTCTCTCTGTCTCTCTGTCTCTCTGTCTCTCTGTTCTCTCTGTCTCTCCTGTCGCTCTGTCTCTCTGTCTCTCTGTCCGCTCTGTCTCTCTGTCTCTCTGTCTCTACTGTCTCTCTGTCTCTCTGTCTCTCTGTCTCCTGTCTCTCTGTCTCTCTGTCCTCTCTGTCTCTCTGTCTCTCTGTCTCTTCTGTCTCTCTGTCTCTCTTTCTCTCTGTCTCTCTGTCTCTCTGTCTCTCTGTCCTCTCTGTCTCTCTGTCTTCTCTGTCTCTGTCTCGGTCTCTCTGTCTCTCTGTCCTCTCTGTCTCTCGGTCTCTCTGTCTCTCTGGCTCTCTGTCTCTCTGTCTCTCTGTCTCTCTGTCTCTCTGTCTCTCTGTCTCTCTGTCTCTCTGTCTCTGTCTCTCTGTCTCTCTGTCTCTCTGTTACTCTCTGTCTCTCTGCTCTCTGTCTCTCTGTCTCTCTGTCTCTCTGTCTCTCTGTTCTCTGCTCTCTGTCTCTCTGTCTCTCTGTCTCTCTGTCTCTCTGTCTCTCTGTCCTCTCTGCTCTCTGTCCTCAGTATCTGTGTCTCTCTGTCTCTCTGTCTCTCTGTCTCTCTGTCTCTCTGTCTCTCTGTTCTCTGTCTCCTCTGTCTCTCTGTCTCCTCTGTCTCTCTGTCTCTCTGTTCTCTCTGTCTCTCTGTCTCTCTGTCTCCTCCTGTGCTCTCTGTTGGCTGGGGGCTCTGTCTCTCTGTCTCTCGTCTCTCTGTCTCTCTGTCTCTCTGTCTCATCTGTTCCTCTCTGTCTCTCTGTCCTCTCTGGTCTCTCATGTCTCTCTGTTCCTTGTCCTCTCTGTTCTCTGTCTCTCTGTTATCCTGTCTCTCTTTCTCTCTGTCTCTCTGTCTCTCTGTCTCTCTGTCCTCTGTCTCTCTGTCTCTCTGTCTCTCTGTCTCTCTGTTCTCTCTGTCTCTCTGTCATCTCTGTCTCTCTGTCTCTCTTCTCTCTGTCTCTCTGTCTCTCTGTCTCTCTGTCCTCTCTGTCTCTCTGTCTCTTCTGTCCTCTCTTGTCTCTCTTCTCTCTGTCTCTCTAGTCTCTCTGTCTCTCTGTCTCTCTGTCTCTCTGTCTCTCTGTCTCCTGTCTCTGTCTCTCTGTCTCTCTGTCTCTCTGTCTCTCTGTCTTCGTCCTTGTCTCTCTCTGTCTCTCTGTCTCTCTGTCTCTGTCTCTCCTGTCTCTCTGTCTCTCTGTCCTCTCTGTCTCTCTGTCCTCTCTGTCTCTCTGTCTCTCTGTCTCTCTGAGTCTCCTCTGTCTCTCTGTCTCTCTGTCTCTCTGTTCTCTCTGTCTCTCTGTCTCTCTGTCTCTTGTCTCCTCTGTCTCTCTGTCTCTCTGTCTCTCTGTCTCTCTGTCTCTCTGTCTTCTGTCCCTCTCTTGTCTCTCTTTCCCTCTTGCTCTCTTGTCTCTCTGTCTCTCCCTGTCTCTCTGTCTCTCTTCTCTCTGTCTCTCTGTCTCTCTGTCTCTCTGTCTCTCTGCTCTCTGTCTCCTCTGGCTCTCTGTCTCTCTGTCTCTCGGTCTCTCCCGTCCTCTCTGTCTCTCTGTCTCTCTGTCTCTCTGTCTCTCTGGTCTCTCTGTCTCTCTTGTCTCTCTGTCTCTCGTCTCTCTGTCTCTCTGTTCATCTTGCTCTCTGTCTCCTCTGTCTCTCTGTCTCTCTGTCTCTCTGTCTCTCTGTCTCTCTGTCTCTCTGGTCTCCTCTCCTCTGTCCTCTCTGTCTCTCCTGTCTCTCCTGTCCTCTCTGTCTCTCTGTCTCTCTGTCTCTCTGTCCCTCTGTCTCTCTGGTCTCTCTGTCTCTCTGTCTACTCTGTCTCTCTGTCTCTCTGTCTCTATGTCTCTCTGTCCTCTCCCTGTCTCTCTGTCTCTCTGTTCCTTCTCTGTCTCTCTGTCTCTGTCTCTGCTGTGTCTCTCTGTCTTCTCTTGTCCATCTCTGTCTCTCTGTCTCTCTGTCTTCCTGGTCTCTCCTGTCCCTCTCTGTCCTCTCTGTCTCTCTGTCTCTCTTTCTCTCTTCTCCTTTTCTGCCTCGTGTCTTTCTATCTGTCTCTCTTTCTCTCTGTCTCTCTTTCTCCTCTGTCTCTCCTGTCTCGTCTGTCTCTCCTCTCGTCTTCTCTGTCTCTCTGTCCTCTCATTCGTCTCTTCTGCCTCTCTGTCCTCTCTGTCCTCTTCTGTCTCTCTTTTCTCTCTGTCTCTCGTTCTCCTGTCTCTCTTCTCTCTTCTCCCTCTTCTCTCTGCCTCCTCTCTTTCTCTCTGTCTCTTCTCTCTTCTGCTCTCTGTCTCTCTTTCTCTCTGGTCTCTCCTTTCTCTTGCTCTTCTCTGTCTCTCTGTCTCTCTGCTCTCTCTGTCCCTCTCTGTTCCTCTGTCTCTCTGTCACTCATGCTCTCCTCTTTCTCTCTGTCCTCCTCTCGTCTCACCTTTTCTCGTCTTTCTCTCTTCTCTCTTGTCTCTCTGTTCTCTGTCTCTCTGTCTCTTGTCTCTCTGTCTCTCTTTTCCTTCTTTCTCTCTTACTGATCGTTTCTCTGTCTTTCCTGCTCTCTGTCTCTCTGTCCTCTCTGGGGTCTCTCATGTTCTCAAGTCTTTGTCTCTCCTGTCTCTCTTGTCCTTCTCTGTCTTCCCCTGTCCTCTGTCTCTCTGATCTCTCTTTCTTCCTCTGTTCTGTCCCTCTTTCTCTCTGTCTCCCTCTTCTCATCTTTCTCTCTTTCATTGTCTATCTGTCCTCCCTCCTCTCCTGTCTCTCTTTCTCATCTTTTCTCTCGTCTTTTCTCTCTTTCTCTCTTTCTCTCTGTCTCTCTGTCTCTCTGTCTCTCCCTTTATCACTCTTTCTCTCTTTCTCTCTTTCTCTCTTTCTCTCTGTTCTCTCTTTTCTCTCGCAGTCTCTCAGTCTCTTTGTTCTCTCTTCTCTCTCTTTCCTTGTCTCTTCTCTCTCTCTTCTCGGTCAATGTCTCTCTGTCTCTCTGAGTCTTCTCTGTCTCGTCTGTTTCCTCTGTCTCTCTTTCTCATCTCTTCTCTCTTCTTCTTTCTCTCTTTCTCTTTTCCTCTCTCTTTCTCTCTTCTCTCTCTTTCTCTCTCTTCTTCTTCTCTCTTCT
>JAXIVJ010007230.1:0-42500 GCA_036785665.1 Chirona hameri | reverse complement strand
ATCTGATCTAAAAATATATTGTTTTCCTGACATTCACACTTCCAAACACCCTATCACCCCTCAAAAAATGCCCATCACCTCTGGATTTTTTTTCGGTTGAAACTGCACGAATCGCGCCATCATATTTTCTTGTACTTGTATGATCAGATCCCTACTTTGGCAGATATGGCGAAAGTAAGGGTCGGCGATCTCAATTTCGGCACTCGCAGCAGCCTCAGCGATTTAAATTTTGATTCGCCACCTGACTTCACGATCTAAAATTGGATTAGCCGCCTGACGACCGATCTAAAAATGTATTGCACACTGTGGTCGTTGCGTCGCGGAATCAATATTTAGATCGTCATTTACGTGGAATAAGGGCAATTGCCGAATCTGGTCACATTTATTATTCCGATATATTGATGGACAACATTTTCTCCATAAGTGATTTTTCCATAAATGATGTGATCCATAACACTTTTTAACCTCCGAGTATGCGTATGTTGCTCCGAATTGGCCTAATGACATAGGCCTCACAGTTTGATACTGCATGTACGCCCAAATATGGGCATAACAAAATATAAAAATTTATTGATCTATTTTGTATTTTGTAGTTTGCCTATCTATTTTGTAGTTTGCCCATCTGACATGTTGAGAGAAGACGTAAAATGGATGCAACATAAGGTACGGAACGTTTCACGTCAATATCTATCATAGTTTTCAAGATATTGAGAAAATCCGGGAGGGGCTATATGCATAAGCAAGCCAAATCCGATGTGTTTGCAGAATTGTGTGAGACTTTTTGGAATTCCCCCCCCCCCAAAAAAAAAACGCCCGTTCTGGATCCGCCAATGCATCTATGTCGTATTTTTATCCTGTGACCTCTACGAGGTAAAATCTATTCACCCTGAGGTCATTCGTGATTTGTCTTCCATAACTGTATTACTGAACCAAGAAGGCGCCGTAGTTGGCGATGAACGAGCGAACGCGAAGGAAATGTATAGTGAATTTCAACTCGATCAGGGCAGTAGTTTCTGAGATACAAATACGTGGTGCACACGTGCGCACGTGCAGAAACACCCCACCCCTGACCAAGGGCGGATCCAGCCGGCTGTTTTTGGGGGGGGGCCAAAACGTTTTTTTAGCGGACCTTACCTACCCCCAATTTCGAATTTCTCCCCGGATTTGGGCCACTTTATTTTGCAACCACACGATTGAAATTTTTTCCCTTTTTTTAGGTTTTCGACCTTTTGGAATATCGAAAAAGGAAAGATGTCAGCTTGCAGTTTGTATTGTTCCGACATTGCCTTTATGCACTGAAAAAAACTATGTCAATTGTCAGCTGTACCCAGGGGCGTCGCCGATAATTTTTGAGTGGGGGGGTCGGCTTAAATGACGAGAAAAAAACATACACCAATTTGTTATGCGTGTATGTAATGTTGCCTTTGCAACATTTTTAATGTGGATTTGCATGTTATAGTAGGCACTTGTTATTTAGCGCCGCGAAGCGGCGCGATTTTTTTTTTTTGCTCGGGTTTGCCTGATAAAACCCAGAAACATAGGCATTTTTAGCTTCTTAGCCTTGTGGAGGATAAGAAGCTAAAAATGTTATTCATTCAATTCAGCGTTACGACGAAACGAAGGCGATGACGATGGCTTCGTTATGACGATGGCCACTGATGTGACGCCGCGAAGCGGCGTGAACATTTTAATTTTAGGTCGTGGAAAACGCATTTTTAATATTGGAACCAGACCGTGAGTGGAGCCAAGCCTCAGGTAACCCCTTTTCCTGGTTGCACATCTTGGTATGATGCAAAATGTTGAAATGAAGGTAGTTTTTCATATACATTAGCCTCGGATAGTAAATCACGATGGCCGGTGGCAGTTTGCGCTCAATAGTACATATGATAATAATAACTGTAGTCTGTATATATACCTATGTACCGAACTGTAACAAACAACTGGTAACGGTGCAAATGGCTTCAAAGTAGCAAGAGGCAGACCGACATTTCCGCGCATAAATGGTCCCTGTGGATCTGGAGGAGCCTGGGGGAGATGGCTTGGGGAGATAGTCCTGGCCTGGCCCCCACTATTAGCTCTTCGGGCCAACAAGTTGGGCACTGCTGGAACACCTTCCGGTTGCCGAAGTCCGCGTTTTTGCGTTCGCGTCGCCTTTTTCGGAACTCGGCAGACAAGCTAAACATGTAGCCCGCTTTAAAGATAATATTTTATGAAGAGAGTTGGCCCTGGGGCCAGCAATTACCGCCAAGGAGAGCCTCTGTAAGACACTTAATGGAATTAATTTGCCAAATTTGTATATGCAATTGCAAAACTTGTGTCATGCCGCGAAGCGGCGCGAAATTTTTCAGTTTTTGACTGTGGCTAGCTTGATTTTGACTGCTGCAATTTTGGGATGCCCAGTACCGTTCTAAAAACGCAAATATAGCATGCATTAGATTTCACGTCTGGGGGGGGGGGGGGCAAAACATAGTTTGCCCCCCCCCCCCCCCTTAAACAGGCTTGGGGGGCCATGGCCCCGTCCCCCCCCCTGGATCCGCCCTTGCCCCTGACTTGTGGGGAAGTGCCGGCTGAGAGATCCCTAACCACACACCAAATTTGAACACAATCGGCTCAGCAGTTGCCCCCACCCACTCCAAATTGTGTGGCGACGTTCCTGATCCAACAAACTCCGATCTCCCCCACTCTGCCGCTAATGAGCAATTGTTCAGAGGATATTGAAATTCAAGATATTCCGGAAATAATTTAAAGATACTTATTTTGGCTGGGAAATACTCAAACTTAGGAATATCGTAACATTTGCATTGGAATTGTATACATTTATCACCTGTAAGCATATTTTATTTTAATTGAATACCTATCAAGCGAAAAATGACATGAACATACTGAAATCAGGGTGGGCAACATTTCTGGACTGGGGGGGGGGGGGGCGGCTCACTGGGGGGGGGGGGGGCATTTCCTCCCCCCAGTTAACATGTTAAAATAGGCCCTGATACCCCTACTGTTTGATAAGAATTATTGATAAAATCTTTATTTTTGTCTAATAAGGAAAATTTGAGTCAGTAAAAATAGATCAAGACGAGAAGAGCTCAAATACCTAAGGAAATAAATTGTCATTTGTCAGGAAATACATTTTCCATAGGGGGTTGGGGTTCACTCAAGACGAGGTCGAAGTTAGTTACTTAGGTTTTCTCTCAAATCATGTCAGAACGTAAGCCAATTTACGGCCGATTTCAGGCGTTTGGGAGTGCCCCTTTGGTCTCCATTCAATCCGGCGGTGCCAAAATCTTAACTCTGTAGTCTTCAGTTCGGAAATTATATAAAATACTTTGGTTTCAATCATAACCCTACTTATATGCAGATTACAGTCACAGTTTTCCATGCAAAGAAAACCGGCAGCTCATTTTAACAAAAAGTCACGCCTGGCGCCATCTAGTGCCTGGGCTGACACCTCGCGGCAGCATTCGAATCTGAGCCATTCGAGCAGATCGTATTACGCATGCGCATTTGCGCCAGCCTCTAGAGGACGGACTGGCGGCGGCCTCAGCCGTCGGAAAATCTGCCGCTCCCTCTCCCCGCCCCCCCCCCCCCCGCCCCCTCTCCCCGCCCTCCCGCCCCTCCTCCCCCCTCCCCTGCTCTCAGAGGAAAGCAACTCAGGCTTCCAGCCCTTCTGCCCCGCCCAGCTCCCTACAGATAGGTCGGGCCGCCCCCGCTCCCGGCACCACTGCAGGCGTACACGAGCGACCGCGAGGCGTGGTCTGGAAAGTAACTCACGATGAATAACAAACAATCAGAATTCGTCCTCCAATGGAATGTTAGATCTTTAATATCACATTGGGGGCAATTCAAACATTATGTCTTAAATAATAATCCGTTAGTAGCCGCTGTTCAGGAAACCCATTTTATTGACGCCGACTTTAATAATTATACTCTTAAAATACCCGGATATAGCCTTTACACAAATAACGTAAATGCATCACCGCGCCGAGGCGGCTCGGCTTTGCTTATTTCAAACCAACTTTTGCATCACCAAATCGACCTTCAAACAACCTTAGACGCAGTCGGCGTTAATATTAAAATTGCTCAGCTAGAACTAACTCTTATCTCTATTTATTTTCGTCCGACTGAGGACATAGACATTGATTCTTTTTCCCAGCTTATTACAAATATTAACACCCCATGTCTGATTATGGGCGACTTCAACGCGCATAGTCGGGCGTGGGGCTGCCTCCGGAACTCTCGCCGAGGCCAAATTATGCTGGACCTACTGGACCGGCATAATTTGGTCTTCCTTAACGACCAATCACCCACACACGTACACCACTCAGGAGGCGAGGCGACTTACAGCGCCATTGATCTCGCCTTCGTCACACCACGCATCGCGACTCTTTTTACATTTAATGCACAATCAGACCCTCTTTTTAGCGATCATTTCCCAATTCACTTAGAACTACAAGTCCCTTCAGGACAGACAAATTTTTACTCCCTGCCTAGATGGAACCTTCGCAAAGCCGACTGGTCCTCCTTTCAAAAACACATTGACACTAGTCACCCCGCAGACTCCCAGACCGACATTAACACATTTTTAAACACTATTCTCGCATCAGCACATCAGCACATTCCACACACACGCACACACACACAACACCACCCGAGGCAGCGTACTGCCCCGTGGTGGAACACAGAATGCCAAAGAGCTGTTGCCCTCCGGGAAAGAGCATTTCGGAAATTTCAATCTTGTATAACTGCAGAAAACGAACACGAAGTACGGAAAACTCGCTCTTTGGCTAAAACAATCATTGACAAAGCAAAAAAAGAATCTTGGCAGGAATTCTCATCTACCTTTAATCGATTTACCTCCATCTCAAAAATTTGGACATTAATTAGATCGTTTTCAAATAAAAGACCACCGTCATACAAAATCCCACACTTACAAATACACAACACATCTTACACGCTTCCCCTAGAGGTGGCAACACAATTTGCACAACACTACGCTAACATATCAACACAACAATGTACACCAACTTTTACTAACCAACTTAACGATCAATTTCAATATATTAGCTTTGACTCTAATAACGTAGAAATCTACAACTCTCTTTTTACCAACTCAGAGTTAACGTACGCTATAGGTAAATGTGGTAAAACTTCTGAAGGACCAGATCAAATTGACTACTCCTTCTTTAAAAACTTGACAGAGACTGGTCTCACCAACTTACTAACAGCCTTCAATACCATGTGGTTTGACGGCACTTTCCCTGAATCTTGGCATAATAGTACGCTAATTCCTATACTTAAACCTCGCAAACCTAAATCTTCTCCCGCTAGTTATCGCCCTATTTCTCTAACTAGTTGTGCATGTAAACTATTCGAACGCATGGTTAATGGACGCATCAGGACATACATTGAATCAAATAATTTACTTACCCCACACCAAAGTGGTTTTCGACCTGGTCGCTCCACTGCGGACAATTTAGTTGGTCGTATCGACTCTGTCCAGCGCGGATTTCGAGGGAGAGAGGTCACAGTTGCCCTCTTTCTTGATTTGAGAGCTGCGTTTGACAGAGTCAATAAGACTGCACTTCTAGTAAAGGTCCATAAGGCCGGAATTCGAGGTCGACTCGCCAAATTTATCCAAAACTTTTTAGAAAATAGAACTTTTAATGTATGGTGCGGCAACACATATTCTCCAAATCAAAATCAGGACCACGGTGTCCCACAGGGATCGGTCCTCTCCCCGACCCTATTTTTAATTATGATTAACGACATTTTCAGTAATATTAACAAGATCGACAAAGGTCTCAAATTTTCAATGTACGCTGATGACCTGGCGGTGTGGTTCTCGCACCCGAGTGTCGATCAAGCCAGCAAAATGTTACAACTAGTACTCATTGATATAAAAGTATGGTGCGACCAATGGGGTCTGGAAATTTCTCCAAGTAAATCTGCATCTCTAATTTTTTCAAAGAAACCCGCATATGTGGAACCCTACATTCCATTAAAATATAACAATCAAATTATTCCTTTTGTCAAATCATAAAAGTATCTGGGAATAACGCTAGACACACGTCTCTCGTTCATCCCACACTTCAATGATTTAGTGCAAAGATGTACGAGACGAATTAATATTATGAAGTCATTGGCTGGTCGAGAGTGGGGCGCAGATCGTGCCACTCTTCTCCAACTATATACTTCCCTGATACGCCCAGTACTGGACTATAACGCATTCTTATTTGATGACATATGTTCCAAACAAATTAAAAAATTGCAAACTGTCCGAAACGCTGCCTTGCGGATCGTGACTGGAGCCTGCCGCACCACCAACACCACAAACTTACACATCGACACAAACATTCCCACACTCTGCCGCCGACGCAAATACACACTACTTAGATTCTACACCAGAGCAAGTTCACACCCCACACGCCCAACATTCCACATCTTAAATCACCCCGCACCCACAAGACGACAAACACTACTACAAAAACGACACCCACTCATCAGTCACAGAATCAGACAAACACTCGCACTATTCAACATTCCACACATCAACACAATGCCAACCCCACCACTCACACCTCACTGGCTCGACACAACACCAGACACACACCGCCTCTTCACACACAACAAAAACACAGTCACGGCGGCAGAGACACACACACTCTTCAACGAACACAAAGCACAACACAACACATACACATACATATACACGGACGGCTCTCGAAGCGACGGCCGAACTGGTGGTGCATACTTCACAAACACAGCTAAAAACAACTTTAGACTTCCGGACATAAATAGTGTATACACAGCGGAATTGTCATCCATTTTATTAGCATTAATATATGTCAGAAAAGAAAAACTTAAGGAAGTAGTCATTTGCACAGACTCGTCCGCCTCGCTCACGGCCATTTCCTCAATTAGTGACTGTAGAAACCCGATAGTATTTAAAATCAGACAACTAATCAAGTATTTAAACAGTAAAAACAATAGTATTAAATTCCTCTGGATCCCAGGACACGCCGGTAACCCGGGAAACGAGGAAGCCGACATACTTGCGAAATTGAGCCTAGAATTACCTTCAGTAAACCAACTTCCAAGCCCAGTATCAGACGTGTTAAATTATATTAATTCTCAACTTAGCATACTGCGCCAGAGCGAGTGGGACGCCGCTCCGCATTTTCATCTTTATCCAATCAAGCCAAAAGTCCAACATTTTATATCTAGTCACCAGAATTGTAGAGAGAAGGAGGTAATATTGGCGCGCCTCCGTCTCGGTCATACAAAAATTACTCATTATTATATTATGGAGAATCTCCCGCCACCAAATTGCCAACATTGCCCAGGTTATCCGCGCTACACAATCAAGCACTTACTTATTACTTGCCCAGTACACAACGATACACGACAGAACATTATTAATTACACACAACAAAATAGCATCACATTAAATCTTCAAACACTGTTAGGTGATAGTTATCCTGAATTGATAGGTCTTCTCTTAGATTATCTCTACCAAACACGTTTAGCTAATCAAATATAACAGGGGTTTTTGGCCTTGCGCATTTTTGGCCTACCGCGCAGGTTTTTTCCCCTTTGCCTTAGACGCTGGGTTTTTTATTATTCAGGACTTTTCGCCCAGCTAAATACACCCCACAACCAGGTCTCGCCGAGGCGCCGGAGCCAGGGAGACTGGCAACAGTTTCCCGTTGTTGCAATGACGGCACCCCCACGGCTCCATCAACACTGACACTGTACAAGTGTATTGTAATAAAAATATGTATGTATGTGTGTCTCGTGTTTTACTTATTTTTGACCTTGAACGAAATACTTAACGTAATGCTAGATATTATATTTGACCTTGAACGAAATACTTAACGTAATGTTAGATATTATATTTACTTTGAACAATAAATTTTCCGGGTCCACATAAACCGGTTAACGTAATTAATTAACGTAAAATAGCTACCCTATTCCCTTGCTTGCTCGGGTTCCCATAAACCGACTAACGTAACTCTTTGCCTGGCAAATTGCCAGAAGTAATTTCCCCAAACCCGGGAAATGGCTATAGGCCGGTCCGGGTAAAACAAAAACAAAATCGGAAAATGGGCGAACATCCTTTCATCGACATCGGACCTGGGACGACTACCAGCCAGCCTTCTCCAGCCCTCCACCGCTTCCGGGTGCGGAACCCTGACCACGTGCGTGTGGCAGGGTTGTAGACCCTTAGATAGGTAGACTTTAGATATTTTTAAGTAGGTAGACTCTTTAGATACAAATTTTTTATCGGCAATAGGCCTCCTCCACGGTTTAGGTCCCCTCCAGTCTTTGGAGTTAACTTGCAGTTGCCAACACGTTCTGTCGTGTGTGGCAATTAACGTAAACAGTTAGCCCCCATCCTATCCCCTCCTGAGCCACGACGATGGCTACCCCCCCGGAACCCCGCCCCCCCCCCCCCCCCCCGACCCGCCCGACCCCCCTCCGAGGTTCTCCGTCGCGCGCCCGCGTGCCCCCCTGGACGGTCCCCTTCCCCGCCCCCTTCAGGGGCCCAGCCCGCCTCGTCCAGGGGCCCACCTACCGCCTAGTAACGATCCCCCCAGCGGCCCGGCGTTCCTCTTGATGAAGAGGCTCGACGCTGTGCCGTTTAGGTCCATGAACCCCTTCGCCATAAGGCGGGGGATTTATGCGATCTGTGGTGGGGACTTTGCTACGGCAAAGTCCATCCGCTCTGGCGCTCTGCTCCTGCAGACGTTCAACGGACAGCAGAACGAGGCGCTGCTGTGCCTGAAATCCTTCGCCGGTGTAGCGGTGAAGGTTGAGGTCTCCCTCCACTTGAACTCGGTGGAGGGCCTCATCTGGTGCCCCGAGGTGGCAACCCTCTCAGAGGAGGACATCCTCTGGGAGCTGGAGACCCAGGGGGTGGTGGAGGTGGTGCGGCTCAAGTCGCAAAGACAAGAGCAGCCCAACCCCCTGCTAAGACTGCGGTTCAAAGGCCTTGAGCTGCCGAGCCGCGTCTTTTGCGGTTACATTAAGGTTAATGTAACCAGGTGGATCCGGCCTCCCCGGCAGTGCCGCAAGTGCTGGCAGTTCGGCCACACGACGGCCAGCTGCCACTCGCGCAGCGACACCTGTGGCAAGTGTGCGATGCAGCACAACACGGATGACTGCACCGCCGCAGCGAAGTGCTGCGCCGGCTGCGGCGACGCCCACCCAGCCTGGTTCCGGCGCTGTCCGGTCCAGGTGGCGTTTGTTGAGGCGGAGCGGGTCCAAAACGGAGCCGGTCACGCGCCATCCCTGTCCCCAGCCCTGTCCCCCACCGCGTGGCCGCCGCTGCCCACCGCAGCCCCAGCCAACCAGATGCTCGCCTCCAGATGCTCGCCTGCCCCCGGTGCTCGCCCTCTGCTCCCTTCGCAGACGGAGTCGCAGCCCAGAACCCCGAAGAGGGGTTACCCGCCACTAAACGTGCTGCCCCGCCCAACCCGCCCAACCCCAGCCGAGTCCACCCCGGCTCCCTCTCCCTCCCTCGGGTCACCCTCCCTCCGCCGGGAGTCCCGTTCCACGGAGGAACCCTCCCCACCCTCCTCGTCTGACGACGAAACACTAATGCGGACCGCCTCTCTGAAGGCCGCCCGCTCCCAGCGCCACCGCTCCAACTCCCCGCCCTCCCGCTCCAACTCCCCGCCCTCCCGCCCCTCCTCCCAACCCCGGGCCACTGAGGAGAGCCCGACCCCTCCCCGCCATCCCGGTCACGGTCGAAGCGCCCCCGCTCCCGCAAACCCAGGCACACCCGAGCGACCGCAGGGCGCGGTCCGGACAGCAGCGACTAATAATGAACCAGTCAGAATTCGTCCTCCAATGGAATGTTAGATCTTTAATATCCCATTGGGGGCAATTCAAACATTACGTCTTAAATAATAATCCGTTAGTAGCCGCTGTTCAGGAAACCCATTTTATTGACGCCGACTTTAATAATTATACTTTTAAAATCCCCGGCTATAGTCTATATACAAATAACGTAAACGCATCACCGCGCCGAGGCGGCTCGGCCTTGCTTATTTCAAACCAACTTTTGCATCACCAAATCGACCTTCAAACAACCTTAGACGCAGTCGGCGTTAATATTAAAATCGCTCAGCTAGAACTAACTCTTATCTCTATTTATTTCCGTCCTACTGAGGACATAGACATTGATTCCTTTTCCCAGCTTATTACAAATATTAACACCCCGTGTCTGATTATGGGCGATTTCAACGCGCATAGTCGGACATGGGGTTGCAGCCGGAACACCCGCAGAGGCCAAATTATGCTGGACTTACTGGACCGGCATAATTTGGTCTTCCTTAACGATCAATCACCCACACACATACACCACTCAGGAGGCGAGGTGACTTACAGCGCCATTGATCTCGCCTTCGTCACACCACGCATCGTGACTCTTTTCACATTTAATGCACAATCTGACCCTCTTTTTAGCGATCATTACCCAATTCACTTAGAACTTCAAGTCCCTTCAGGACAGACAAATTTTTACTCTCTGCCTAGATGGAACCTTCGCAAAGCCGACTGGTCCTCCTTCCAAAAACACATTGACACTAGTCACCCCGCAGACTCCCAGACCGACATTAACACATTTCTAAACACTATTCTCGCATCAGCACATCAGCACATTCCACACACACGCACACACACACAACACCACCCGAGGCAGCGTACTGCCCCGTGGTGGAACACAGAATGCCAAAGAGCTGTTGCCCTCCGGAAAAGAGCATTTCGGAAATTTCAAGCTTGTATAACTGCAGAAAACGAACACGAAGTACGGAAAACTCGCTCTTTGGCTAAAACAATCATTGACAAAGCAAAAAAAGAATCTTGGCAGGAATTCTCATCTACCTTTAATCGATTTACCTCCCTCTCAAAAATTTGGACATTAATTAGATCGTTTTCAAATAAAAGACCACCGTCATACAAAATCCCACACTTACAAATACACAACACATCTTACACGCTTCCCCTAGAGGTGGCAACACAATTTGCACAACACTACGCTAACATCATCAACACAACAATGTACACCAACTTTTACTAACCAACTTAACGATCAATTTCAATCTATTAGCTTTGACTCTAATAACGTAGAAATATACAACTCTCTTTTTACCAACTCAGAGTTAACGTACGCTATAGGTAAATGTGGTAAAACTTCTGTAGGGCCAGATCAAATTGACTACTCCTTCTTTAAAAACTTGACAGAGACTGGTCTCACCAACTTACTAACAGCCTTCAATACCATGTGGTTTGACGGCACTTTCCCTGAATCTTGGCATAATAGTACGCTAATTCCTATACTTAAACCTCGCAAACCTAAATCTTCTCCCGCTAGCTATCGCCCTATTTCTCTAACTAGTTGTGCATGTAAACTATTCGAACGCATGGTTAATGGACGCATCAGGACATACATTGAATCAAATAATTTACTTACCCCACACCAAAGTGGTTTTCGACCTGGTCGCTCCACTGCAGACAATTTAGTTGGTCTTATCGACTCTGTCCAGCGCGGCTTTCGAGTGAGAGAGATCACAGTTGCCCTCTTTCTTGATTTGAGAGCTGCGTTTGACAGAGTCAACAAAACTGCACTTCTAGTAAAGGTCCATAAGGCCGGAATTCGAGGTCGACTCGCCAAATTTATCCAAAACTTTTTAGAAAATAGAACTTTTAATGTAAGGTGCGGCAACACATATTCTCCAAATCAAAATCAGGACCACGGTGTCCCACAGGGATCGGTCCTCTCCCCGACCCTATTTTTAATTATGATTAACGACATTTTCAGTAATATTAACAAGATCGACAAAGGTCTCAAATTTGCAATGTACGCTGATGACCTGGCGGTGTGGTTCTCGCACCCGAGTGTCGATCAAGCCAGCAAAATGTTACAACTAGTACTCATTGATATAAAAGTATGGTGCGACCAATGGGGTCTGGAAATTTCTCCAAGTAAATCTGCATCTCTAATTTTTTCAAAGAAACCCGCATATGTGGAACCCTACATTCCATTAAAATAAAACAATCAAATTATTCCTTTTGTCAAATCATAAAAGTATCTGGGAATAACGCTAGACACACGTCTCTCGTTCATCCCACACTTCAATGATTTAGTGCAGAGATGTACGAGACGAATTAATATTATGAAGTCATTGGCTGGTCGAGAGTGGGGCGCAGATCGTGCCACTCTTCTCCAACTATATACTTCCCTGATACGCCCAGTACTGGACTATAACGCATTCTTATTTGATGACATATGTTCCAAACAAATTAAAAAATTGCAAACTGTCCGAAACGCTGCCTTGCGGATCGTGACTGGAGCCTGCCGCACCACCGACACCACAAACTTACACATCGACACAAACATTCCCACACTCTGCCGCCGACGCAAATACACACTACTTAGATTCTACACCAGAGCAAGTTCACACCCCACACGCCCAACATTCCACATCTTAAATCACCCCGCACCCACAAGACGACAAACACTACTACAAAAACGACACCCACTCATCAGTCACAGAATCAGACAAACACTCGCACTATTCAACATTCCACACATCAACACAATGCCAACGCCACCACTCACACCTCACTGGCTCGACACAACACCAGACACACACCGCCTCTTCACACACAACAAAAACACAGTCACCGCGTCAGAGACACTCACACTCTTCCACGAACACAAAGCACAACACAACACATACACATACATATACACAGACGGTTCACGGGGCGACGGCCGAACCGGTGGTGCATTCTACACAAAGACAGTTAGCAATAACTTTAGACTTCCCGACATAAATAGCGTATACACAGCGGAATTGTCATCCATTTTATTAGCATTAATATATGTCAGAAAAGAAAAACTTAAGGAAGTAGTCATTTGCACAGACTCGTCCGCCTCGCTCACGGCCATTTCCTCGATTAGTGACTGTAGAAACCCGATAGTATTTAAAATCAGACAACTAATCAAGTATTTAAACAGTAAAAACAATAGTATTAAATTCCTCTGGATCCCAGGACACGCCGATATCCCGGGAAACGAGGAAGCCGACAGACTTGCGAAATTGAGCCTAGAATTATCTTCAGTAAACCAACTTCCAAGCCCAGTATCAGGCGTGTTAAATTATATTAATTCTCAACTTAGCATACTGCGCCAGCGCGAATGGGACGCTGCTCCGCATTTTCATCTTTATCCAATCAAGCCAAAAGTCCAACATTTAATATCTAGTCACCAGAATTGTAGAGAGAAGGAGGTGATATTAGCGCGCCTCCGTCTCGGTCATACAAAAATTACTCATTATTATATTATGGAGAATCTCCCGCCACCAAATTGCCAACATTGCCCAGGTTATCCGCGCTACACAATCAAGCACTTACTTATTACTTGCCCATTACACAACGATAAACGACAGAACATTATTAATTACACACAACAAAATCGCATCACATTAAATCTTCAAACACTGTTAGGGGATAATTATCCTGAATTGATAGGTCTCCTCTTAGATTATCTCTACCAAACACGTTTAGCTAATCAAATATAACAGTTTTTTTGACCTAGCGCATTTTTGGCCCACCGCGCAGGTTTTTTCCCCTTTGCCTTAGACGCTGGGTTTTTTATTATTCAGGACTTTTCGCCCAGCTAAATACACCCCACAACCAGGTCTCGCCGAGGCGCCGGAGCCAGGGAGACTGGCAACAGTCTCCCGTTGATGCAATGATGGCACCCCCACGGCTCCACCAACACTGACACTGTTCAAGTGTATGTAATAAAAATATGTATGTATGTGTGTCTCGTGTTTTACTTATATTTGACCTTGAACGAAATACTTAACGTAATGTTAGATATTGTTTTTGACCTTGAACGAAATACTTAACGTAATGCTAGATATTATATTTGACCTTGAACGAAATACTTAACGTAGTGTTAGATATTATATTTACTTTGAACAATAAATTTACCGGGTTTACATAAACCGGTTAACGTAATTAATTAACGTAAAATAGCTACCATTCTCCCTAGCTTGCCCGGGTTCACATAAGCCGGATAACGTAACTCTTTTCCTGGCAAATTGCCAGATGTCACTCCCCACCCGGAAAATGGCTATAGGCCGGTCCGGGAAAAAAAACAATCGGAAAATGGGCTGGTCTTATCGACTTTGTCCAGTGCGGCTTTCGAGGGAGAGAGGTCACAGTTGCCCTCTTTCTTGATTTGAGAGCTGCGTTTGACAGAGTCAACAAAACCGCACTTCTAGTAAAGGTCCATAAGGCCGGAATTCGAGGTCGACTCGCCAAATTTATCAAAAACTTTTTAGAAAATAGAACTTTTAATGTAAGATGCGGCAACACATATTCTCCAAATCAAAATCAGGACCACGGTGTCCCACAGGGATCGGTCCTCTCCCCGACCCTATTTTGAATTATGATTAACGACATTTTCAGTAATATTAACAAGATCGACAAAGGTCTCAAATTTTCAATGTACGCTGATGACCTGGCGGTGTGGTTCTCGCACCCGAATGTCGATCAAGCCAGCAAAATGTTACAACTAGTACTCATTGATATAAAGGTTTGGTGCGACCAATGGGGTCTGGAAATTTCTCCAAGTAAATCTGCATCTCTAATTTTTTCAAAGAAACCCGCATATGTGGAACCCTACATTCCATTAAAATATAACAATCAAATTATCCCTTTCGTCAAATCATTCAAGTATCTGGGAATAACGCTAGACACACGTCTCTCGTTCATCCCACACTTCAATGATTTAGTGCAGAGATGTACGCGACGAATTAATATTATGAAGTCATTGGCTGGTCGAGAGTGGGGCGCAGATCGTGCCACTCTCCTCCAACTATATACTTCCCTGATACGCCCAGTACTGGACTATAACGCATTCTTATTTGATGACATATGTTCCAAACGAATTAAAAAATTGCAAACTGTCCAAAACGCTGCCTTGCGCATCGTGACTGGAGCCTGCCGCACCACCAACACCACAAACTTACACATCGACACAAACATTCCCACACTCTGCCGCCGACGCAAATACACATTACTTAGATTCTACGCCAGAGCAAGTTACTCCACACGCCCAACATTCCACATCTTAAATCACCCCGCACCCACAAAACGACAAACACTACTACAAAAACGACACCCACTCATCAGTCACAGAATCAGACAAACACTCGCGCTATTCAACATTCCACACATCAACACAATGCCAACGCCACCACTCACACCTCACTGGCTCAACACAACACCAGACACACACCGCCTCTTCACACACAACAAAAACACAGTCACGGCGGCAGAGACACACACACTCTTCAACGAACACAAAGCACAACACAGCACATACACATACATATACACAGACGGCTCTCGAAGCGACGGCCGAACTGGTGGTGCATACTTCACAAACACAGCTAGCAACAACTTTATACTTCCGGACATAAATAGCGTATACACAGCGGAATTGTCATCCATTTTATTAGCATTAATATATGTCAGAAAAGAAAAACTTAAGGAAGTAGTCATTTGCACAGACTCGTCCGCCTCGCTCTCGGCCATTTCCTCGATTAGTGACTGTAGAAACCCGATAGTATTTAAAATCAGACAGCTAATCAAGTATTTAAACAGTAAAAACAACAGTATTAAATTCCTCTGGATCCCAGGACACGCCGGTATCCCGGGAAACGAGGAAGCCGACACACTAGCGAAATTGAGCCTAGAATTACCTTCAGAAAATCAATTACCAAGTCCAGTAACAGACGTTTTAAATTATATAAATTTACAACTTAACATATTGCGACAGCGCGAGTGGGACGCTGCTCCGCATTTTCATCTTCATCCAATCAAGCCAAAAGTCCAACATTTTATATCTAGTCACCAGAATTGTAGAGAAAAGGAGGTGATATTGGCGCGCCTCCGTCTCGGTCATACAAAAATTACTCATTATTATATTATGGAGAATCTCCCGCCACCAAATTGTCAACATTGCCCAGGTTATCCGCGCTACACAATTAAGCACTTACTAATTACTTGCCCAGTACACAACGATAAACGACAGAACATTATTAATTATACACAACAAAATCGCATCACATTAAATCTTCAAACACTGTTAGGTGATAATTACCCTGAATTGATAGGTCTCCTCTTAGATTATCTCTACCAAACACGTTTAGCTAATCAAATATAACAGGGATTTTTTGGCCTAGCGCAATTTTGGCCCTCTGCGCAGGTTTTTCCCCTTTGCCTTAGACGCTGTTTTTTTATTATTATTCAGGACTTATCTCCCAGCTAAATACACCACACAACCAGGTCTCGCCGAGGCGCCAGAGCCAGGGAGACTGGCAACAGTCTCCCGTTGTGGCAATGATGGCACCCCCACGGCTCCATCAACACTGACACTGTTCAAGTGTATGTAATAAAATATGTATGCATGTGTGTCTCGTGTTTTACTTATTTTTGACTTTGAACGAAATACTTAACGTAATGCTAGATATATTATTTTTGACCTTGAACGAAATACTTAAATGGAAATAATGACCTTTTTCCACTAAAATGGAGTTAGCACTTGAAATCGCCAGACGAGATCAAAATATATTGTAAATTCATCACATTTTGCATGAAAACTTTCCTACCGAAAGATATTTCAAGTTAAAGTTGATAAGCGTTCCACACTTTTAACGACCGGTACTTGCACTATTTCTGACCTTTTGTCAAGTACTTTTGGTCCTCATCAAACTGCGGGCTTTTCCCGTATTATTTTTTTACGCAATGGAGTGGAAAATATATTGTGCGTTCTGCTTGTTGTGATTATATGCCCGGCGATCTTCTAAAACTAACAGCGATTGGAAAAAGTGGCAATAAAATCGGAAGCTCATCGATGCACATCAACGCGGCATAGTTAGTGGTTGCGACCCTCAATTTTTGCAATTCGATTAATTTGTTTTCAACATTAGGAGTTGTGTATAGTTTGTCTGTGGCTGTATATAACACTATGCTTTATTTTATCATGAAAAATAATAATTTTTCCCAAAAAAACTAACGAACAATAACACAAAACTGGCAATTAAATCAGAAGCTCATCGATGCACATCGACGGCGACCTATTTAGCGTCGGCGATTTGTTTACAAAGTCATTGTCATGCTTCTCGGCGCACTTAACCATCTCGGCGCACTTGGCGAGTTGTTCCTGATTAGTATACCCAAGTCCCGTAGCAGGCTTTGTTAATGACGTCATTGGTGCCATTCTTGTGTAGCATTGCAAAATACATCTGATTTCGAGTTGAAAGCTAATTAAAGACTTATTCAAATGATTGTTTTTAAGTTTGAATTTTCTTGTTAATCATTATTAAAGGTATTTTATCACTGTATTTCATAGTAGTTGACACTTCAGAAACTTGTGACGTAATTATATTGTATCCAATATGCATTTCCCTCACCTTTTGCCATTGTGGCGCAGTGCCGAGTGCTTTGGGAATACTAGCTTGCCTGGGGTTCAATTCATTCCGCTCTTATTTTATTCGAGTTGGTATAGTTTGCATGTTGTTGTTATTCATGACTTATACTGATAGTCAGTCATGCATCACGGATGCTTCACGGATTGCTTCACGGATCATTGCGCTGCTCGAACGCACGCTAGTAGCGCTTTCGTTCTCCATGGCAACCAGGCGTGAGCCAATGAAAAGCCAGAACGTATTCCCTTTCTGGCTTTTGATTGGCTGACGCCTGGTTGCCATGGAGAACGAAAGCGCTACTAGCGGGTGTCCGAGCAGCGCTCAGTTTGATCGGAAATGTCACAGAGGCTCCACAAATGCCGCACTCGATGTTAACAATGGTAGGGAAGGACGAATTTGTCAATGACCTTCATGATGTACACAAGGTACTTGTTTTGTATTTCTTCCAAACTTACAACTTTTAATTTGGGAATAATTTTATTTAATTCTTAAATTTAAATAAAATAATTTTAAAAATATAACGGGAGCCTAAGAAATTGTTGCTAACAAAATCAAAAGGTCATTATTTCCCTTTAACGTAATGTTAGATATTATATTTACTCTGAACAATAAACTCTCCGGGTTCACATAAACCGGTTAACGTAATTCACTAACGTAAAATAGTCACCCTACTCCCTAGCTTGCCCGGGTTCACATAAACCGGTTAACGTAACTCTTTTCCTGGCAAATTGCCAGATGTCACTCCACACCCGGAAAATGGCTATAGGCCGGTCCGGGAGAGAAAAAAAATCGGAAAATGGCTATAGGCCGGTCCGGGAAAAAAAACAAAAAAACATATAGCTATAGGCTGGACAACGGGGTGGGCGAGAATCACTCCCCTCTCCACTCCCCCCCCCCAAAAAAAAAACTGGCACAGGGGAGGGGAGGGGGCGGGTGGCTCAGTTGGTAGAGTGTCGGACTCGGAATCCAAGGGTTCCGGGTTCGAGTCTGGCTACTGGCGCATGTCATTCGGTTCCCCGCTTAACCCGCGAGTTACTGGGGGGGGGGCTATTTTTTGCCCCCTCCCCCTCCCGTTATTTTGCAATAACTCTTCAACAAACATCGGTATCATCACCAAACTTGCAGTACCTTCTTCCACATCAATTCTACACATGTTGGCAAAAGGAAAAATATGAGGCTATGATAGGTCAACCGGGAATGACGTCAGAGTGACGTCATGTTCTTCGGTTTTTGTTGCAAAATAATGGTTTGCGGAAAACGCTGTCAAAGGTACGATATTTGAGATAAACTAAATTGTTTTAATCAAATTACTGACAATAGACTGGGCTATCAAACTGTTATCTCGGATTTTTGAGATTTTGTGAAATTCAAAATTTTGAGAAATCCAAATACATTTTTTTTTTTTACAAAATTTTCAAGAAAAAATCAGAGTTATCCAAAAACCGGAATATATGTGATCGAGACGTATGCGGTGAATATGTGTACCAAATGTCAAGTCGATATCTTTAAAAATGACCGAGTTATGACCTTTAAATGACAAAAACGGCCACTTCTCACAGCATTACTATGCATAAAAACGCATTTCCATTTTTGCTTTTTACTTCTATTTATATGGAACAAACAATGTTCTAAGGTCATTTTTCGCGTTCTAGACGAAAAACAAACCCATAAACATGTGTTACAACGCCTATTGACCGTAATCTGCAGTTTGACCTCGTGACCTCGGATGACCTTGACCTGACCCAAGGTCATAAACAGCTTAGAAAGGTACTTAGAAGTGTCAGACACACGAATCATACCGATTTATCGACAGCTTATACGTTTAATATCGCAATTTTGCGCGACAATTCCATCCATCGAGACCTTTCGACACGGTCAAACATTTTGTACTTGACCTGACCTGTGACGTCATCGGTGACCCCGAGGTCAACAATATTATGTTTTCCTCGATAAATTTCCCAGGGCTATCGAATGCCGTTTGAATTTTTACATTCGGTCCAGTAGTTCCGGAGAGCAGAGGGGGGGGGGGCTAAAAATAGCTCCCCCCCAGTAAATCGCGTTATGAAATATACCCCAGTAACTCGCGGGTTAAAGGGATTATACGGGTTTCCGTCCTGAAAGTAAATGCACTCTTTTGCAGTTGTATGAGCTTTAAACACGTTTAAGACATATAGCAGGGACCTCAATGCTCATTTAGTCCATTAGTTCAGCAATTATCAGCGTTAAAACTTGGGCGTTTTTCGAGACTAGTATCAGATAACGAGTACTTGATCGGTACTACTGTCCACCACTTTTATCTTAAGATCAATTTGAGAGTTTTGAATTATCTGCAAGTCCTACACTGGATCACTAAATTATTATGCAATTCAAAACTGACGGGACTTTGTATTACTACACACTGTTCGCTGAGGTTTTGTGTTGTTGTGGTTTTCTTATCTCCGGCCTTTAGCGTAGATAATTTGGTGGTGGCGTATTAGTTTTTTTGGCATGAAAATTCATGACAAATATATAATTTTATGGGAAAACTAGGTAACTGCTGGTGACGTTGGAACAAAAGAAGTTTATTTTCTTTCAAATATTGCTTATTTTACCGGAAATATGCCATAAGTGAGGTGTTTTTATTAGCATAAAAGAGATGACTGGCTCTGCCTCAGCCGGTCCTGCAGAAAATACGCGGTGGCATCACCGTGCACTTTGTAATGTCCTTACGTGCAGAAGAGGTCATTTGCAGACAAATGTGGCTACCGTGGGACTTCTACCACCTTTATAAGTACGTTTGACTATGTAACTCAATTATTCTGGGAAAACCCGTATAATCCCTTTAAAGGAAATAGTTCACCTTCGGATTTTTTCTTCAGAACACGATTTTATTATATTTTTTAATACAGTTTCTTTTTTTCTGTTTAAAAATGGTCCTACATCGCGCCAATTCAGGACAGAAGGTGGTAAATTATTGATTTTATGGTGTGCGTTATTGGTCTGCGCATGCTCCATGGCAGTGCTGGCACTTTCAGACGGTACGGTACATCATATATGCGCCGTATTGCTTCGCCAACAAGTCAAATATCTTCGGCTGGAGAGTCTTTTCAGCCAATAAAAGTTCCAGATAAGGATTTCTCAACACGGGCTACAAAACTGCTATTTCAGTTCAAAACACATGTTGAAGGTGAACTATTTCCTTTAAGAGGGGTGGTTCCCCTCCCCACCCGCGACGGCATATGGCTCTAGGCCAGACTACGGAGTGGGCCGACGGGTACCCCTCCCCCACCCCCAAAAAAATGGGATCATGCAACCCGCAGCCGCGCCAGAGAGCTGCGACATTTGCTGGAGCATCATATACCCGTAAAGAATTATAACGCCAAAATTAAGTTATATCTGACGTAATATTGCAGAATGTCCTGTATCCTTTTGCTAGGTGATGAATATTCACTTATCTAAAGAACACCGCAGTTCGATGGAAACATAGTCATGCGGTTGCAGGCGATTCAAAAGTAGCCGCTTTAAGGCCGGTTCGCACCGGGAGCGGGGACGAGCGGAACGTGAACGGGACGTAAACGGAGCGGAGCCGGAACAGGGAAAAGGCCTGTGAGTTGAACCGGCGGACGGTCTCCGCTCCCGTTTTTCACGCTCGCGGTGCGAACCGAGACGCGGCGGTGCGACGGAGACCCGTTCCCTTAGGTGGGAACGGCTGACCTTGGAAAGATGGATTTTATCTTTTTGAACGGAACGTGAGCGGAGCGTGAACGTATCCACAGAAGTGGCACAATGTCAGGCCGTTTGAGTTGGTGGAAAGCTGGGTGGTGAATACGTTTTATATGTGGTGAATTATGCCCTTGTGATTTATTCTGTTCACCGTCCCGGGGATTTTCAATGGGCCTATACATGTTTAACATTTAGTTGTGGAATGCAGCTGCCTATACATTTGTATTTGAAAATAGCCACGACCCATTCAAGGGTTGTTTAACCTCAAACATTTCATTTTTGGTGTGGAAAGCAGTGTTCAGGGAGTTTTGTTGCTTTATGTCATTGGCAGGTTTAATTGGGTGAAAATGTGTTGTTGATTCCATCAACTACAAAAAGCAACTAAAGGCGTACACTGTCATTTTTCCATAGTTTCAGAATTTTCGGGCATGTACAAGGGTGTATGAACGTCTTGAAACTACTGTGAACGGCAGACCGCTTGGGACCCTAATTTTCGGCGATAACTTTCGAAGGCACCAACTGGCATGAACGCATTTTTCGCAATGGACGTTTCAGATCCTGCGCCAATTTGTATTACTAAGGTTGATTAATGTCAAACAAAAATATAGGACACTTTCCATTCACTCGTAATGTTAAAACTCGCGCAGAGAATTCAGTTAGTGAGCAGATGCTATCGCGAAAGGGAGGAGTTGTGCTCTGACGTCAGAGCTTAGCTCCGCCCTGACAGACCCTAGAGCCGGAGCTGTCCGACCCGTGACCGGTCAGTTGCGAGTGGTGGGCGGAGTCAAGGGCGGGGCTACATAGCGGCCGGGCGTTAGCCTCTACTAGCATGCTGTTGTTTGATATGACCAGACTGCCGGGCGTTAGCCTCTACTAGCATGCTGTTGCTTGATATGACCCGACTGCCGGGCGTTAGCCTCTACTGGCATGCTGTTGCTTGATATGCCCGACCGCCGGGCGTTAGCCTCTACTAGCATGCTGTTGCTTGATATGCCCGACTGCCGGGCGTTAGCCTCTACTAGCATGCTGTTGTTTGATGGGACCAGACTGCCGGGCGTTAGCCTCTACTAGCATGTTGTTGCTTGATGGGACCCGACTGCCGCGTGTGAACTGCTCGGCTCGTTGGAGTTTAATTTTTTCCCGCCATGGTATTCTTGAACGTTGATGTTAAAAGCATAATCGGCTAAATAGAAGCATTACAAACGGTTTAAGTCGAAAATCAGCGCGCACCGGGAATCGAACCCACCCTCGAAGAGATGAGCGTTCCGTCCGCTGTTGCCAGATTTTACGTTGATGCCCGATGGACGGTTCTAGCGGATTCTATCTTTTCACGTTTCGCTCCGCCCACGTTCCGCTCTTGCGTTCCGCTCCTGGTGCGAACCGGCCTTTACTCGGCCGCCAATGGTCAGCCCGCCGCTAGCAGCCTGCGGTACGATAATACAATATCATAATACGGATAATATATGATAGCTTTCGAACAAAAATGTGGCCAGATCGATAGATCAACTTGTTCTCTTGTTCATGAACTTTGATTTCCGTCGCTACGACTCCTAGGAGCCGAATAATCGCGGAGGCACAAAACACCCGTGCCTCAGATGGGTGCACGGGTGCACGGGCACATTGGTCGACAGGGTACGGCAGTGTCGGTTGAGCGGCGTTCGCCCGCTGGTGCCTCAGTAGCTGGGCTGAACGGGCGGAGGCGGTGAGGCGGCAGGCCATTTTGTCGGCCTCAGTCGGCTCGTAGTGGTTTGCTGTAGTATGGTAGACGTACTGGCGGGTGGTTGGCTGGCGGGTTGATGGAAGAGCCGGAGAATTTCGGTGATATGCCATAATAAAATGCACTGCGATGTACAGAATGGGAAACACACATCTTTTTTTCTATGGCAACCAATGCATATTTAAAAGCACATTATTCCTAAATAATAGGTGAGGCCCGGCCTCAGTTGCCTCATATGACGAGCCGCCACTATGCAATACACAAACCATCACACCAAACTGAACATTACATAACATAACCATCACACCAAACTGAACATTACATACCATAACCATCACACCAAACTGAACATTACATACCATAACCATCACACCAAACTGAACATTACATACCATAACCATCACACCAAACTGAACATTACATAACATAACCATCACACCAAACTGAACATTACATACCATAACCATCACACCAAACTGAACATTACATAACATAACCATCACACCAAACTGAACATTACATACCATAACCATCACACCAAACTGAACATTACATAACATAACCATCACACCAAACTGAACATTACATACCATAACCATCACACCAAACTGAACATTACATAACATAACCATCACACCAAACTGAACATTACATAACATAACCATCACACCAAACTGAACATTACATACCATAACCATCACACCAAACTGAACATTACATAACATAACCATCACACCAAACTGAACATTACATACCATAACCATCACACCAAACTGAACATTACATACCATAACCATCACACCAAACTGAACATTACATAACATAACCATCACACCAAACTGAACATTACATACCATAACCATCACACCAAACTGAACATTACATAACATAACCATCACACCAAACTGAACATTACATAACATAACCATCACACCAAACTGAACATTACATACCATAACACTCACACCAAACTGAACATTACATAACATAACCATCACACCAAACTGAACATTACATACCATAACCATCACACCAAACTGAACATTACATACCATAACCATCACACCAAACTGAACATTACATACCATAACCATCACACCAAACTGAACATTACATACCATAACCATCACACCAAACTGAACATTACATACCATAACCATCACACCAAACTGAACATTACATACCATAACCATCACACCAAACTGAACATTACATACCATAACCATCACACCAAACTGAACATTACATACCATAACCATCACACCAAACTGAACATTACATACCATAACCATCACACCAAACTGAACATTACATACCATAACCATCACACCAAACTGAACATTACATACCATAACCATCACACCAAACTGAACATTACATAACATAACCATCACACCAAACTGAACATTACATACCATAACCATCACACCAAACTGAACATTACATACCATAACCATCACACCAAACTGAACATTACATAACATAACCATCACACCAAACTGAACATTACATAACATAACCATCACACCAAACTGAACATTACATACCATAACCATCACACCAAACTGAACATTACATACCATAACCATCACACCAAACTGAACATTACATACCATAACCATCACACCAAACTGAACATTACATAACATAACCATCACACCAAACTGAACATTACATACCATAACCATCACACCAAACTGAACATTACATACCATAACCATCACACCAAACTGAACATTACATAACACAACCATCACACCAAGCTGAACATTACATACCATAACCATCACACCAAACTGAACATTACATAACATAACCATCACACCAAACTGAACATTACATACCATAACCATCACACCAAACTGAACATTACATAACATAACCATCACACCAAACTGAACATTACATGCCATAACCATCACACCAAACTGAACATTACATACCATAACCATCACACCAAACTGAACATTACATACCATAACCATCACACCAAACTGAACATTACATAACATAACCATCACACCAAACTGAACATTACATAACATAACCATCACACCAAACTGAACATTACATACCATAACCATCACACCAAACTGAACATTATATAACATAACCATCACACCAAACTGAACATTACATACCATAACCATCGCACCAAACTGAACATTACATACCATAACCATCACACCAAACTGAACATTACATAACATAACCATCACACCAAACTGAACATTACATAACATAACCATCACACCAAACTGAACATTACATACCATAACCATCACACCAAACTGAACATTACATACCATAACCATCACACCAAACTGAACATTACATACCATAACCATCACACCAAACTGAACATTACATACCATAACCATCACACCAAACTGAACATTACATACCATAACCATCACACCAAACTGAACATTACATAACATAACCATCGCACCAAACTGAACATTACATAACATAACCATCACACCAAACTGAACATTACATACCATAACCATCACACCAAACTGAACATTACATAACATAACCATCACACCAAACTGAACATTACATACCATAACCATCACACCAAACTGAACATTACATACCATAACCATCACACCAAACTGAACATTACATACCATAACCATCACACCAAACTGAACATTACATACCATAACCATCACACCAAACTGAACATTACATACCATAACCATCACACCAAACTGAACATTACATACCATAACCATCACACCAAACTGAACATTACATACCATAACCATCACACCAAACTGAACATTACATAACATAACCATCACACCAAACTGAACATTACATAACATAACCATCACACCAAACTGAACATTACATACCATAACCATCACACCAAACTGAACATTACATACCATAACCATCACACCAAAATGAACATTACATACCATAACCATCACACCAAACTGAACATTACATACCATAACCATCACACCAAACTGAACATTACATACCATAACCATCACACCAAACTGAACATTACATACCATAACCATCACACCAAACTGAACATTACATACCATAACCATCACACCAAACTGAACATTACATACCATAACCATCACACCAAACTGAACATTACATACCATAACCATCACACCAAACTGAACATTACATACCATAACCATCAGACCAAACTGAACATTACATACCATAACCATCACACCAAACTGAACATTACATAACATAACCATCACACCAAACTGAACATTACATACCATAACCATCACACCAAACTGAACATTACATACCATAACCATCACACCAAACTGAACATTACATAACATAACCATCACACCAAACTGGACATTACATACCATAACCATCACACCAAACTGAACATTACATACCATAACCATCACACCGAACTGAACATTACATACCATAACCATCACACCAAACTGAACATTACATAACATAACCATCACACCAAACTGAACATTACATACCATAACCATCACACCAAACTGAACATTACATACCATAACCATCACACCAAACTGAACATTACATACCATAACCATCACACCAAACTGAACATTACATACCATAACCATCACACCAAACTGAACATTACATACCATAACCATCACACCAAACTGAACATTACATACCATAACCATCACACCAAACTGAACATTACATACCATAACCATCACACCAAACTGAACATTACATACCATAACCATCACACCAAACTGAACATTACATACCATAACCATCACACCAAACTGAACATTACATACCATTGATTGGTTTTGATGCTCTTCGCGTTAATGTGGAGAAACTAGGACTGAGAGTATTGGCATTCTGCGCCATCACCAAACGAATCAGTACTAATTTCTCACTTAGTTGCTCGCTGCCACTTCCCCACCCGAAGGCTTCATCAGAATCACCCCAAGTGGGGTGATCACCCCTCCCCCATTTGTTTTGCCTTAGAGGAATCCGGGCCAGCGACGGCCGAGACTGGACTGAGTCCTCACACCAAACTGAACATTACATTCCATAACCATGACACCAAACTGAACATTACATACCATAACCTTCACACCAAACTGAACATTACATAACATAACCATCACACCGAACTGAACATTACATACCATAACCATCACACCAAACTGAGCATTACATACCATAACCATCACACCGAACTGAACATTACATACCATAACCATCACACCAAACTGAACATTACATAACATAACCATCACACCAAACTGAACATTACATAACATAACCATCACACCAAACTGAACATTACATACCATAACCATCACACCAAACTGAACATTACATACCATAACCATCACACCAAACTGAACATTACATACCATTGATTGGTTTTGATGCTCTTCGCGTTAATGTGGAGAAACTAGGACTGAGAGTATTGGCATTCTGCGCCATCACCAAACGAATCAGTACTAATTTCTCACTTAGTTGCTCGCTGCCACTTCCCCACCCGAAGGCTTCATCAGAATCACCCCAAGTGGGGTGATCACCCCTCCCCCATTTGTTTTGCCTTAGAGGAATCCGGGCCAGCGACGGCCGAGACTGGACTGAGTCCTCGCTGCAGTACGTCGACCCGACCCAGCGAGGCGTGCCGCGCGCGGCGCCAGCAAGGCTGCCCCCACCGACTCGCGCGGCGCCAGCATGGCTGCCCCTACCGACTCGCGCGGCGCCAGCATGGCTGCCCCCACCGACTCGCGCGGCGCCAGCATGGCCACCAAGCGAGGTGCGAGGCGTGGTCACGGTTACGTGGTCGCGTATGCGCAGCTATTGACTGGATGTAGTCCGAGCGGTCCCCGTCCAATGCCAGCCATTGAGCTGTGCTGTTTGTACTGCCGCCGTGGACCGGTGCCGGGCCGACACCGTTTGTACGGCCAGGAGGCGGACGGCCGGTCAAGGCAGCACGACATAACGACAGTCGGTGACGCGGGAAAGGTCACCGATTCGGGCTCACGGCGCCCCAACTACAATGGCTACAGGACGCCCACGTGACAGACAGACCAAACCTGTTGTCTCGGTGAGGATGATTGGGGCTTGGGGGCGTCGCACCTGCTGGTAGTATATAGCGGTCATAACGTGCCGTTTCCACGAACCTCCGAAATACTGTTATCTACTACTGCCATTCGTCTCAGTCAAACACCAAGTTAATGTCGCTCAAGAGTGTATTGGCAGGTTTATAGAGATGGCATCAGGCACTACGAGAGAAAGCACAGAACGGCACCAAGCCAATCCTACCCTACCCACGGCCCATAACAGAACAGAATACAGAATAAACCCTCAATTGACCAACTCCCAGCTCGATAACACGCATAACATACTTAAATTGCAGTCAGTTTGCATTCTTGCGGAGCACGTTACGATAGCCTACGAGGTACATTGCCTTGCTATATGGCGGTCTTTTTTACTGGCGACTAACCAAGCCGTGCCACCTCGTCGAAAGGACGGAATACTCTCCATGCCTTAAAGCTGCTCTGCCCCTCTCGTCGTCAGACCGTGTTCGGCTTCCCGCGCGCGAAAAAGGCGTCCAGTTGCCGTGTCTAGGGTTAGTTTGTCCGGTTACCGGCGGCGGCGGCGCCAGTACCAGGCTGACATTGCACTCTTCACATCGGAACGACCCGTTCCGGAAACAGGCAGATATATCACTCGGCACACCACACGCACCCCACAGCTCCGCCACCGTAGTCGGCCCGGCCGCTCGACCGTAGTCGGCCCGACCGCTCGACCGTAGTCGGCCCGACCGCTCGACCGTAGTCGGCCCGACCGCTCGACCAGAGACAGTAAGTACAGAACCCACGCGCCGGGTATATCCCTATCAAGCCCCTGTTCCGGCAACGACTGATCCTGCCCGGGACCCAGCCCGAGACAGGGAGCACCTCACACGTGGACACACACACACACACATTATTGGCCACAGCACACCGTTACAAAGCCGGACTGGAGACGGACTGCAGAGAGACAGAGAGAAGCGGAGGCTGCCGTGGCCGCCACCGAAGCCGGGCGCTGCCTGTAGTCCACCGACAGCTGCCACGCTGCCCGGGACGCTGCCCGACCGAGCTGCCCGACGGCGGGGCGCCGCGCCGGGAGCACGCCGCCTACGAGTCGAACCGGTCCTCCGGCTCCATGTCGAACCAGCGGGTCACGCCGTTCTCCAGGTCCAGCTCCCGCATGTTGATGTGCATCTGATGGGACGGGGTGGGGGGAAGCAAGGTGTCAGAGGTGAAAAATTAACGAAAATTGTCACTCGGTCACGGAAAACTTCCCACTTTGTGCTATAAAGCGGCGTATAATACGCACTGGCGTATATGATGTTTCCCAGGGACGCATTCGAAAACTGGACTCTATTTATATCTTTCTGCCTTTCGGTACGTATGTACATACTTGATATACATTGCTTTTATGACATAATTTCACCCTTTTCCGTAAGCCCACTCGGCCCAGATGCGCTTATCGTGCCTCTGCAGCCAGCCGACGGCGCTGCTGATGCCTGAGCCCGCGGTTTTACACTGCATATGTGATGCGGCGAGTCTCGTTTTAGCGCTCTCCGCCACCGCACGCGGTGAGACGACGCCAATTTGCATACACGAGTGAACAGGAGAAGACGCCTAACAAGACGGCGTCTCAGCCGCCCCGGCTGCTGAGAAGGCTCGGGCAAATACCGCGTCCAACCACACAGACCGCACCGAAGACAGGGGTGCCGGCGGGTAACACTCAACATGAACGGAGTTATGTTGTGTCTGCACCGAACTCACCATGCCGAGGACGGGGTTGTGTTGCGTTTGAACCGAACTCACCATGCCGAGGACGGGGTTGTGTTGCGTTTGAACCGAACTCACCATGCCGAGGACGGGGTTGAGTAACTCACCATGCCGAGGACAGGGTTGTGTAACTCACCATGCCGAGGACGGGGTTGTGTAACTCACCATGCCGAGGACGGGGTTGTGTTGCGTTTGAACCGAACTCACCATGCCGAGGACGGGGTTGAGTAACTCACCATGCCGAGGACGGGGTTGAGTAACTCACCATGCCGAGGACAGGGTTGTGTAACTCACCATGCCGAGGACGGGGTTGAGTAACTCACCATGCCGAGGACGGGGTTGAGTAACTCACCATGCCGAGGACAGGGTTGTGTAACTCACCATGCCGAGGACGGGGTTGAGTAACTCACCATGCCGAGGACGGGGTTGAGTAACTCACCATGCCGAGGACGGGGTTGTGTAACTCACCATGCCGAGGACGGGGTTGAGTAACTCACCATGCCGAGGACGGGGTTGAGTAACTCACCATGCCGAGGACGGGTTTGTGTAACTCACCATGCCGAGGACGGGGTTGTGTAACTCACCATGCCGAGGACGGGTTTGTGTAACTCACCATGCCGAGGACGGGGTTGTGTAACTCACCATGCCGAGGACGGGGTTGAGTAACTCACCATGCCGAGGACGGGGTTGAGTAACTCACCATGCCGATGACGGGGTTGTGTAACTCACCATGCCGAGGACGGGGTTGAGTAACTCACCATGCCGAGGACGGGTTTGTGTAACTCACCATACCGAGGACAGGGTTGAGTAACTCACCATGCCGAGGACGGGTTTGTGTAACTCACCATGCCGAGGACAGGGTTGTGTAACTCACCATGCCGAGGTTGTGTAACTCACCATGCCGAGGTTGTGTAACTCACCATGCCGAGGACGGGGTTGTGTAACTCACCATGCCGAGGACAGGGTTGTGTAACTCACCAGGCCGAGGACGGGGTTGAGTAACTCACCATGCCGAGGACAGGGTTGTGTAACTCACCATGCCGAGGACGGGGTTGTGTTGCGTTTGAACCGAACTCACCATGCCGAGGACGGGGTTGTGTAACTCACCATGCCGAGGACAGGGTTGTGTAACTCACCATGCCGAGGACGGGGTTGTGTAACTCACCATGCCGAGGACGGGGTTGTGTAACTCACCATGCCGAGGACGGGGTTGTGTAACTCACCATGCCGAGGACAGGGTTGTGTAACTCACCATGCCGAGGACGGGGTTGTGTAACTCACCATGCCGAGGACGGGGTTGTGTTGCGTTTGAACCGAACTCACCATGCCGAGGACAGGGTTGTGTAACTCACCATGCCGAGGACGGGGTTGTGTAACTCACCATGCCGAGGACGGGGTTGTGTTGCGTTTGAACCGAACTCACCATGCCGAGGACGGGGTTGAGTAACTCACCATGCCGAGGACGGGGTTGAGTAACTCACCATGCCGAGGACGGGGTTGTGTAACTCACCATGCCGAGGACGGGGTTGAGTAACTCACCATGCCGAGGACAGGGTTGTGTAACTCACCATGCCGAGGACGGGGTTGTGTTGCGTTTGAACCGAACTCACCATGCCGAGGACGGGGTTGTGTAACTCACCATGCCGAGGACGGGGTTGTGTTGCGTTTGAACCGAACTCACCATGCCGAGGACAGGGTTGTGTAACTCACCATGCCGAGGACAGGGTTGTGTTGCGTTTGAACCGAACTCACCATGCCGAGGACGGGTTTGTGTGACTCACCATGCCGAGGACAGGGTTGAGTAACTCACCATGCCGAGGACGGGGTTGTGTAACTCACCATGCCGAGGACGGGGTTGTGTAACTCACCATGCCGATGACGGGGTTGTGTAACTCACCATGCCGAGGACGGGGTTGAGTAACTCACCATGCCGAGGACGGGTTTGTGTAACTCACCATACCGAGGACAGGGTTGAGTAACTCACCATGCCGAGGACGGGTTTGTGTAACTCACCATGCCGAGGACAGGGTTGTGTAACTCACCATGCCGAGGACGGGGTTGAGTAACTCACCATACCGAGGACGGGGGTTGTGTAACTCACCATGCCGAGGACGGGGTTGTGTAACTCACCATGCCGAGGACGGGGTTGTGTAACTCACCATGCCGAGGACGGGGTTGAGTAACTCACCATGCCGAGGACGGGGTTGAGTAACTCACCATGCCGAGGACAGGGTTGTGTAACTCACCATGCCGAGGACGGGGTTGTGTAACTCACCATGCCGAGGACAGGGTTGTGTAACTCACCATGCCGAGGACAGGGTTGTGTAACTCACCATGCCGAGGACGGGGTTGTGTTGCGTTTGAACCGAACTCACCATGCCGAGGACAGGGTTGTGTAACTCACCATGCCGAGGACGGGGTTGTGTTGCGTTTGAACCGAACTCACCATGCCGAGGACAGGGTTGTGTAACTCACCATGCCGAGGACGGGGTTGTGTTGCGTTTGAACCGAACTCACCATGCCGAGGACGGGGTTGTGTAACTCACCATGCCGAGGACAGGGTTGTGTAACTCACCATGCCGAGGACGGGGTTGAGTAACTCACCATGCCGAGGACGGGGTTGTGTAACTCACCATGCCGAGGACGGGGTTGTGTAACTCACCATGCCGAGGACGGGGTTGTGTTGCGTTTGAACCGAACTCACCATGCCGAGGACGGGGTTGTGTAACTCACCATGCCGAGGACAGGGTTGTGTAACTCACCATGCCGAGGACGGGGTTGAGTAACTCACCATGCCGAGGACGGGGTTGTGTAACTCACCATGCCGAGGACGGGGTTGTGTTGCGTTTGAACCGAACTCACCATGCAGAGGACAGGGTTGTGTAACTCACCATGCCGAGGACGGGGTTGTGTTGCGTTTGAACCGAACTCACCATGCCGAGGACAGGGTTGTGTAACTCACCATGCCGAGGACGGGGCTGTGTTGCGTTTGAACCGAACTCACCATGCCGAGGACAGGGTTGTGTAACTCACCATGCCGAGGACGGGGTTGTGTTGCGTTTGAACCGAACTCACCATGCCGAGGACAGGGTTGTGTAACTCACCATGCCGAGGACGGGGTTGTGTTGCGTTTGAACCGAACTCACCATGCCGAGGACGGGTTTGTGTGACTCACCATGCCGAGGACAGGGTTGTGTTGCGTTTGAACCGAACTCACCATGCCGAGGTCAGGGTTGTGTAACTCACCATGCCGAGGACAGGATTGTGTTGCGTTTGAACCGAACTCACCATGCCGAGGACGGGGTTGTGTAACTCACCATGCCGAGGACGGGGTTGTGTAACTCACCATGCCGAGGACGGGGTTGAGTAACTCACCATGCCGAGGACGGGGTTGTGTTGCGTTTGAACCGAACTCACCATGCCGAGGACAGGGTTGTGTAACTCACCATGCCGAGGACAGGGTTGAGTAACTCACCATGCCGAGGACGGGGTTGTGTAACTCACCATGCCGAGGACGGGGTTGTGTAACTCACCATGCCGAGGACGGGGTTGTGTTGCGTTTGAACCGAACTCACCATGCCGAGGACGGGGTTGTGTGTGTCTGAACCGAACTCACCATGCCGAGGATGGGATTGCGCGCGAACGTCTTCTTGCTGACCACCTGCATCTCGAGTCGGCGTATCCTGATCTCGTTCAGCAGCCCGCTGTACTCCAGGGTCTCGTCATACACCGGGTCACACTGGTCCTTGATCATCTGGAGGGCAGGGGGTCGTCACAGGGGCGGTAAGATACACCGGGTCACTCTGGTCCTCTGGAGGGCAGGGGGAGGCAGAAGGTCGTCACAGGGGGGGGGGGGGGGGGGGGAGATACACCGGGTCACACTGGTCCTCTGGAGGGCAGGGGAGGGGCAGAGGGTCGTCACGGGGGGGGGGGGTAATATACACCGGGTCACACTGGTCCTCTGGAGGGCAGGGGAGGGGCAGAAGGTCGTCACAGGGGGGGGGGGGGAGGTGAGATACACCGGGTCACACTGGTCCTCTGGAGGGCAGGGGAGGGGTAGAAGGTCGTCACAGGAGCGGTGAGATACACCGGGTCACACTGGTCCTCTGGAGGGCAGGGGAGGGGTAGAAGGTCGTCACAGGAGCGGTGAGATACACCGGGTCACACTGGTCCTCTGGAGGGCAGGGGAGGGGCAGAAGGTCGTCACAGGAGCGGTGAGATACACCGGGTCACACTGGTCCTCTGGAGGGCAGGGGAGGGGTAGAAGGTCGTCACAGGAGCGGTGAGATACACCGGGTCACACTGGTCCTCTGGAGGGCAGGGGAGGGGTAGAAGGTCGTCACAGGAGCGGTGAGATACACCGGGTCACACTGGGTCACACCGGTCCCTGACCATCTGCAGTAGCAAGGTAGACTATCAGCAAATCAGGTCTCTGGACTGCTTCTGTAGGAAGACATGAAGATGTTACGAATTGCATGTTGGCCACTCGTTCTCGAGGGAGCAGAATAAACAGTATTGAGCGTCTTCAAAATTTTAACTCCTGGAAACCGTCTCAGTAATGGGCCTGATTCAGAAATAACGCTCAGTGAAATATAGGCCAGGCTCATTCATTCCTAATGCCTCACACTTAATTGCTTCATTAATCTACTGTAATCTGTCGAACCGATTGCCAGAATTCCATAATTAACTACCAACGCAGCACCAAACGAGCAGCCGTCTATATTTTGCAGCGACCACCAGACACTTGGGGCGACTGAATCAGAGAATGGACCAGCTGTCCTGCTACAAATATCACCGATATCGGTACATATGTGAACACACCGACCGCACGTTCAACACCAGCAGCCATCCGTCTGATACACGACAGCTGAGGTGCACAAACAACTTTCGGTCCGTCACAAACTTCCGGACAACACAAAGAAAGTGTCACACGCAGGCACGTAGCCGGGATTTTTTCCCAGGGGTGGGGGGTGGGCACGTCGGTGGTAGAAACAAATTTCGCTCCTCAGTCATATGTTGTTGACCGGGGTAGGGGGGGGGGGGGGGGGAGGGTCGGGTCATCAGAGAATCTCATTTTACCTAGTGTAAATTTGCTTTGCTCCGAGGCCATGACCCCCGTGCTCCCCATCCTTTGGATACGCCACTGGTCACATTATCAGATGAAGGTGTGAGCCAAGGCTCACAACATTTGCTATAAATTCAAGGGAATGTTTTACCTTTCTGAAAGTTGTCAAATATACGCCGGTTGCAGTTTAATATATGAAAGAAGTGGCAAGTGCTGCTGAAAACAATGGTGATGTTTTTTTTTCTTCTCGAAAACTTCACTCAACTGCATAAAATAAGTTTTCTTTATTTAGGCTGATGACGTCATATTAAGCTATAGAGAGCTATAAAGAAAACCATTAGCATGACAATGATTATCACAATATTTTTAGACAATTCTGGGACTTGAATACACAACAAACCAAACCATTGAAATGTAGGCATCTTCGTAGTTGTGTTTTCAGTGAGTAGGTATTGCCTGAGTAGAGCCCAACGATTTTCGGGTAAGTATAAAGTATCTACCTTAACCTATGTTCTTGCTGACCTGATAAATCATTGATCTTGAAACTGATTGTTTACACAGACCAGGTGTTTCATATAATTGTGCAATGGAAATGCTTGCTTGATTGGTTCTATAGAAATATAATGGAAATAAGGAAAATATTTTACAAGAAAAACATTAGAAGTAAGAATCAGATTTATTTATGTATTTCTTTCCTGAAATTGATATATTTACCAGCTAGATACATACTGGACCATGATGGCGCTATACTCACCATTCCAATCAGTCTATGTTGGCACTGAACTTTAGAGTAGAGTAGAGCTAACATAGTCGCCTTGGCAAGCCTTGTCGGCTTCTCGAGCCTTGTCGGCTTCTCGAGCCTTGTCCGCTTCTCCAGCCTTGTCCGCTTCTCCAGCTTGTCAGCTTCTCCAGCCTTGTCGGCTTCTCCAGCCTTGTCAGCTTCTCAAGCCTTGTCAGCTTCTCAAGCCCTGTCAGCTTCTCAAGTCCTGTCGGCTTCTCAAGCCCTGTCAGCTTCTCAAGCCCTGTCAGCTTCTCAAGCCCTGTCAGCTTCTCAAGCCCTGTCAGCTTCTCAAGCCCTGTCGGCTTCTCAAGCCCTGTCGGCTTCTCAAGCCCTGTCGGCTTCTCAAGCCCTGTCAGCTTCTCAAGCCCTGTCAGCTTCTCAAGCCCTGTCAGCTTCTCAAGCCCTGTCAGCTTCTCAAGCCCTGTCGGCTTCTCAAGCCCTGTCGGCTTCTCAAGCCCTGTCGGCTTCTCAAGCCCTGTCAGCTTCTCAAGCCCTGTCAGCTTCTCAAGCCCTGTCAGCTTCTCAAGCCCTGTCGGCTTCTCAATCCCTGTCAGCTTCTCAAGCCTCGTCAGCTTGTCGCCAACGTCCACCATCGCCAAACGAATCATTATTATACTTGATCAGCAAGCCTCCATGTTTCACTCCAATATGTCTCTTGAATGAACGGTTCTGTCCATTCTAACTGCACCCAGAATACCCGCAACGCATCTATTGACGGGACGGAGGCACGCGAAAAGGTCCTGGCGCTGCCTGATCATCACGCTCCGATCTATCTGGTCCCATTTCCACCATCAACCGCCCCAACACGGCACCTGTCACGCTCACAGCCTGTTACACCAACTCTCAACAACGCTTCCAACGAACTCAATCGCCCAATGGAAGATAACATAGGACACGGGTGGACACGGGTGGACACGGGTGGCACAAAGTTGGAAGGATTTTGCTACCTCCGAAAACAAAAATATTGCGGCGACTATGGCGCACATATTGGGCTGTGTCGAAATAAATGTGTTCAGAACATGCTCACAGCGTCCTTTGGACCAATCAGAGACTGCTTTTGTGGCAGAATTTCACGCGTGTCAAATTGGACACGGAATCATCGAAGTAACTTGAATTGTGGAAATCTGTCTTTTTGGCCAGAATTTGTCACTTTTGTCCGATGACCCGGTTGTTGTCACAAACGCTCGTTGGTGAGTTGGAAGGTTTTTGCACCTCTGCCCGTCAGCCTCCTGTGTATCGGACTTCTGAACTTACGCCTCCTGTGTATCGGACTTCTGAACTTCGACCTTCTGACCCTGAGCCGCCGGGATCTTCTGACGTCAGTGGACCAGAGCTGGGCCGTACTGACGTCATCAGTATAACTCAGGAAACCACGGCTGAGGCGGTGCCCAGACGTTGGACGGTGTCCGGGAGGCGGCAGGTCGGGCCAGCCTACCTATAGCGCCCCGCCACGGAGATGGTGCCCCAGGCTGGTGCCCAGGGAGGCAGGTCGGGCCAGACTACCTAGCTGAGCGCCCCGCCACGGAGATGGTGCCCCAGGCTGGTGCCTGGGGAGGCAGGTCGGGCCAGACTACCTAGCTGAGCGCCCCGCCACGGAGATGGTGCCCCAGGCTGGTGCCCGGGGAGGCAGGTCGGGCCAGACTACCTAGCTGAGCGCCCCGCCACGGAGATGGTGCCCCAGGCTGGTGCCCGGGAGGCGGCAGGTCGGGCCAGACTACCTAGCTGAGCGCCCCGCCACGGAGATGGTGCCCCAGGCTGGTGCCCGGGGAGGCAGGTCGGGCCAGCCTACCTATAGCACCCCGCCACGGAGATGGTGACCAGGCTGGTGCCCGGGGGCGGACGGCTAACGCCGTTAATCACGGAGATGGTGACCAGGCTGGTGCCCGGGGGTGGACGGCTAACGCCGTTAATCACGGAGATGGTGACCAGGCTGGTGCCCGGGGGTGGACGGCTAACGCCGTTAATCACGGAGATGTTGACCAGGCTGGTGCCCGGGGGTGGACGGCTAACGCCGTTAATCACGGAGATGTTGACCAGGCTGGTGCCCGGGGGCGGACGGCTAACGCCGTTAATTTCACGGTGACGGCGGCCGGCCGTCCCGGGGGAGAGGTGCGCCGCCGGCCGGCCGGCGGGCCGGGGTCACACCGGACCAGGCCAGACCAGCTCAGACCACACCAAACCGGACAGGATAGACCTGGCCAGACTGGATCAGAGCAGACCAGGCTAGACCGGAGCAGCCAAGACCAGACCAGACTGGATCAGAGCATATCAGACCAGACCAAGCCAGGCCAAAGCCAGGCCAGACCCGGCTAAACCAGAACAGATCAGGCCAGACCAGCCCATACCAGGGTGAACCGGACCGGATTGAGTCCAGACCAGACGAGACCAGCCAAACTGGGAGACAGCGTACGACACAGCGGAATGTAACACGTAACTGGCACGGCACGCCGAGCGCCGGTCAAATGTCGTACGGCAGCCCCGGTCATATTTCCAGGCGGAGTTAGACGGCGGAGTGCGGCGTGCGGGTCAGATAAATGGAAAACAACATTATGACCGCGTGACGGCGACCACGTGGCGGAGGGAGACACGCGCAGCGTACCGGCTGCCATATAACACGTGGCGGCGAGGAAAACGAGCAGTGTACCGGCTGCCATATATGCTATATAACTCAGGCGGCGGAAATTTATAGCGGGCTTAGAACCTGCATGCCTCGGACACATTTATAGTTGTACTTAACTATTTCGTGCGGGAAAGGACCAGTTGTGTACACAGTTTGCACACATTCTCTGCGTGTCATCAGGGTACTTTTGATGGTTGATCACTATCGAGCGTCCCGACGGCAATGAAAGTTTGTCATCGCATTACTAATAAAACATAAAACACATAAAACAAACCTATACACCATACAACACATAAAATAAACATATAAAACATAAAACACATAAAATAAACATATAAAACATAAAACACATAAAACAAACATATACACCATACAACACATAAAATAAACATATAAAACATAAAACACAAAATAAATATATAAAACATAAAACACATAAAATAAACATATGAAGCATAATAAACAGCGGTCCGTTGGCCACTCACCCGTGTTTTACGTTTGCTGTCCTCAGACTTGTCCGGCAGCAGGTAGGTCTTGACGTACGGGTCCGGGATATCGTCACCCTGCATCGGCAGGCTCCTGAGGGCCCACCCGACGGCACAGAATAAGTCACGTAAGCGGTGACACGTCAACGGTAAGGTCACCAGTGACGTCAGAAGTGATGTGGTTAATGACGCCAGCAGTGGCGGAGGTCGCCTACTCGTATCGGCACGAGTGTACGAATAACCGTGATTTTTTTTTCTCTCAGCTCGGTCGAGCGATAAATAGCGGAGATACCACAAACGACGGGATAGGGCCCTAGTCCATAGCATTGCTTTTTCTGAGACCGCTACACCAAACAAAAAGTAACGCGGTTACCAGCAACAGGCTTGCCAAAGCAAACGAGAACCGGGCGGGAATGGCAGGAGGAGCGGGAACGGGAAGGGAACGTTTTTTAGCGGCGTTAAGTGCGCAGATGGAAAACACGTTAAGTGCACCGGAAAACAATAGTCCGCGACCACAACGGACGTGTTTTGAGCGAAACGAAGTGTGCAGCGGGCGCACTAAAGAGGACGAAGATATTTTTCCCCCGAGAGTTGTATTGGACGACTTGCGAGCTATGGACAATTGGACAGCGGAGAAGCCAGCATTCGGCCTGGAAGGCCACCAGGCAGCAATAGTGGGCCATCAGACGCTGATGGTCCCCTTCACCTTGGTGGCACCCACACAAAGAGGTCCTCAGAAGGTCAGAATTGGCCCTCATTGGGCCAGATTTGGCCATCTGTAGGCCAGACTGGTCCTTCACATGCTGAAATGGGCCATCAAATTAGGCTGAACTGAGCTCTGAGGACCAGAATGACCCCTCGATAGACACCCGGCCCCGGGCCCTTTCGAGGCTCAACGGAGGGGCCATGGTGCCTCCTTCAGGATCAGACACTGGCTATTCGGATTGGTCGATTGTTCGGAATGATCCGGAAGAACGATTGTTCATCACTGAATTATAGACTGGACAGTAAACTGGCTATACCCCGAACTGCATCATCTCACCGTACAGCTAAGCATGAGCAAATCAGCACATTCGCAAAAGTTCCGTGTTGCGGTGGCAAGTGGGCGCCGTTAGTAGCATGCCATTTGCTTTGCTTTTCAGGAGAAAACAAACATTGTGTGATACCATCGATTGTCCCGACTCATAGCCAAACCTACCGAGAATTGGTGGAACTCATAGCCAAACCTACGAGAATTGGTGGAACTCATAGCCAAACCTACCGAGAATTGGTGGAACTCATAGCCAAACTTACCGAGAATTGGTGGAACTGATAACCAAACCTACCGAGAATTGGTGGAACTGATAACCAAACCTACCGATAATTGGTGGAACTCATAGCCAAACCTACCGATAATTGGTGGAACTCATAACCAAAACTACCGAGAATTGGTGGAACTCATAGCCAAATCTACCGATAATTGGTGGAACTCATAACCAAACCTACCGAGAATTGGTGGAACTCATAACCAAACCTACCGAGAATTGGTGGAACTCATAACCAAACTACCTAGAATTGGTGGAACTCATAGCCAAACCTACCGAGAATTGGTGGAACTCATAACCAAACCTACCGAGAATTGGTGGAACTCATAACGAAACCTACCGAGAATTGGTGGAACTCATAACCAAACCTACCTAGAATTGGTGGAACTCATAACGAAACCTACCGAGAATTGGTGGAACTCATAATCAAACCTACCGAAAATTGGTGGAACTCATAGCCAAACCTACCGAGAATTGGTGGAACTCATAACCAAAACTACCGAGAATTGGTGGAACTCATAGCCAAACCTACCGATAATTGGTGGCTGAAGTTTGACACAAGACAAGGAAAAGTTTAAAGGAAACGGTTCATCTAGTCAATGGGGGTTTTAGTTGAGATATCAAAGCTGTACTGCATACTCGAAAATTGACTCGAGAAGCTTTCACATCTTCATAGAAACCATTTAATTAATTAAAATTGGCTCACCAGAGTCCTAGAATCCGGAACGAGTGTGCATTGTATCTCCCATCGCTGATTGACTGATTTGTTGACGTTACATCCGGAGATTTTGATACACTCTCTGGCACGTAGTCTCTGATCACGACGCCTCGCTAATATCCGCTTAGCCGCCCGCGCGGCGCGGCGGCCCCTTGTCAGAGACTGTAGAGGCGCTAGGCGGAGCCAGAACAACCACTGGTGTTGTATGACGTCACGTGTCATACAACGAGCAACTTACTTTTTTCTCCACAGAGACTATGGTCCAAACCAAAGTCATATTCGTATTTTTTAGCTCAAGATGCCCTTACTGCCAACTATCAAGAAATCTGTCAAGGTGAACTATTCCCTTTACGCAACGATTAGTGTCAAGCGCCAGGGTCATTGAGCAGCATAATGAGCGCATGCAAGAGCTATAAAAACGGATTCCCCGATTTACCACTTGGACAAAACGGAAACAATGTGCGAAACGCGACAAATCGTCCGACCCAGGTACAATACCGAATTGCCCCCCCCCCCCCCCCCCCCCACCTAGCCCACCCTAACAGTCCCTGCCGGGCCCATTCTTACCAGATCACAATGTGTTGAAGACCAAACGACTGTAACTTGCGTCCTCTCAGTCGCAGGCTCAAACCACGCTGACCAAACTTCCATTCTCCATTCACCAGATGATACCATGACAGATCACCACACACACCCGCTCTGCCAGGATACCGTGACATATCGCCACACACACCCACTCTGCCAGGATACCATGACAGATCACCACACACACCCGCTCTGCCAGGATACCATGACAGATCGCCACCCACACCCGCTCTGCCAGGACAGATCACCACACACCCGCTCTGCTAGGATACCATGACAGATCACCACACACACCCGCTCTGCCAGGATACCATGACAGATCGCCACACACACCCGCTCTGCCAGGACAGATCACCACACACCCGCTCTGCCAGGATACCATGACAGATCACCACACACACCCGCTCTGCCAGGATACCGTGACAGATCACCACACACACCCGCTCTGCCAGGATACCATGACAGAACTAACGCCGCAAATCCCAGCGTGCCGGCCACTGGCGGCGGTGTCCAAGGAACAGGAAAGACATCACACGCCAGGCACTGGGCCACAGGCAGCGGCCCGGCGCTGCTCACCGCCGCCTGCCACACCAGTGCTGATTCACCACCCCACCACCCCGCGGTGGCGTAACAGGTCGAGGGGAGGGGAGGCCCCTGCAGCCGGGGAGCGGAGCCGCCCGCCTTCTCAGCTGATTACCGTCCCACTGGAGAGCCACTGAGGAGCCACTGAGGAGCGCCTGAGGAGCGTCTGAGGAGAGACGCTGATTGGATGGTGGAGGCTACGGGGACCAGATGGTGGCCACGGGGACCGGACGGAGGCCACGGGGACCGGACGGTGGCCACGAGGACCGGACGGAGGCCACGGGGACCGGATGGTGGCCACGGGGACCGGATGGTGGCCACGGGGACCGGATGGTGGCCACGGGGACCGGACGGAGGCCACGGGGACCGAACGGAAGCCACGGGGACTGGACGGAGGCCACGGGGACCGGACGGAGGCCACGGGGACCGGACGGAGGCCACGGGGACCGGACGGAGGCCACGGGGACCGGACGGTGGCCACGGGGACCGGACGGAGGCCACGGGGACCGGACGGAGGCCACGGGGACCGGACGGAGGCCACGAGGACCGGACGGAGGCCACGGGGACCGGACGGATGCCACGGGGACCGGACGATAGCCACGGGGACCGGACGGTGGCC
>JAXIVJ010007229.1:57500-61883 GCA_036785665.1 Chirona hameri | reverse complement strand
ACACACACACACACACACACACACACACACACACACACACACACACACACACACACACACACACACACACACACACACACACACACACACACACACACACACACACACACACACACACACACACACACACACACACACACACACACACACACACACACACACACACACACACACACACACACACACACACACACACACACACACACACACACACACACACACACACACACACACACACACACACACACACACACACACACACACACACACACACACACACACACACACACACACACACACACACACACACACACACACACACACACACACACACACACACACACACACACACACACACACACACACACACACACACACACACACACACACACACACACACACACACACACACACACACACACACACACACACACACACACACACACACACACACACACACACACACACACACACACACACACACACACACACACACACACACACACACACACACACACACACACACACACACACACACACACACACACACACACACACACACACACACACACACACACACACACACACACACACACACACACACACACACACACACACACACACACACACACACACACACACACACACACACACACACACACACACACACACACACACACACACACACACACACACACACACACACACACACACACACACACACACACACACACACACACACACACACACACACACACACACACACACACACACACACACACACACACACACACACACACACACACACACACACACACACACACACACACACACACACACACACACACACACACACACACACACACACACACACACACACACACACACACACACACACACACACACACACACACACACACACACACACACACACACACACACACACACACACACACACACACACACACACACACACACACACACACACACACACACACACACACACACACACACACACACACACACACACACACACACACACACACACACACACACACACACACACACACACACACACACACACACACACACACACACACACACACACACACACACACACACACACACACACACACACACACACACACACACACACACACACACACACACACACACACACACACACACACACACACACACACACACACACACACACACACACACACACACACACACACACACACACACACACACACACACACACACACACACACACACACACACACACACACACACACACACACACACACACACACACACACACACACACACACACACACACACACACACACACACACACACACACACACACACACACACACACACACACACACACACACACACACACACACACACACACACACACACACACACACACACACACACACACACACACACACACACACACACACACACACACACACACACACACACACACACACACACACACACACACACACACACACACACACACACACACACACACACACACACACACACACACACACACACACACACACACACACACACACACACACACACACACACACACACACACACACACACACACACACACACACACACACACACACACACACACACACACACACACACACACACACACACACACACACACACACACACACACACACACACACACACACACACACACACACACACACACACACACACACACACACACACACACACACACACACACACACACACACACACACACACACACACACACACACACACACACACACACACACACACACACACACACACACACACACACACACACACACACACACACACACACACACACACACACACACACACACACACACACACACACACACACACACACACACACACACACACACACACACACACACACACACACACACACACACACACACACACACACACACACACACACACACACACACACACACACACACACACACACACACACACACACACACACACACACACACACACACACACACACACACACACACACACACACACACACACACACACACACACACACACACACACACACACACACACACACACACACACACACACACACACACACACACACACACACACACACACACACACACACACACACACACACACACACACACACACACACACACACACACACACACACACACACACACACACACACACACACACACACACACACACACCACACACACACACACACACACACACACACACACACACACACACACACACACACACACACACACACACACACACACACACACACACACACACACACACACACACACACACACACACACACACACACACACACACACACACACACACACACACACACACACACACACACACACACACACACACACACACACACACACACACACACACACACACACACACACACACACACACACACACACACACACACACACACACACACACACACACACACACACACACACACACACACACACACACACACACACACACACACACACACACACACACACACACACACACACACACACACACACACACACACACACACACACACACACACACACACACACACACACACACACACACACACACACACACACACACACACACACACACACACACACACACACACACACACACACACACACACACACACACACACACACACACACACACACACACACACACACACACACACACACACACACACACACACACACACACACACACACACACACACACACACACACACACACACACACACACACACACACACACACACACACACACACCACACACACACACACACACACACACACACACACACACACACACACACACACACACACACACACACACACACACACACACACACACACACACACACACACACACACACACACACACACACACACACACACACACACACACACACACACACACACACACACACACACACACACACACACACACACACACACACACACACACACACACACACACACACACACACACACACACACACACACACACACACACACACACACACACACACACACACACACACACACACACACACACACACACACACACACACACACACACACACACACACACACACACACACACACACACACACACACACACACACACACACACACACACACACACACACACACACACACACACACACACACACACACACACACACACACACACACACACACACACACACACACACACACACACACACACACACACACACACACACACACACACACACACACACACACACACACACACACACACACACACACACACACACACACACACACACACACACACACACACACACACACACACACACACACACACACACACACACACACACACACACACACACACACACACACACACACACACACACACACACACACACACACACACACACACACACACACACACACACACACACACACACAACACACACACACACACACACACACACACACACACACACACACACACACACACACACACACACACACACACACACACACACACACACACACACACACACACACACACACACACACACACACACACACACACACACACACACACACACACACACACACACACACACACACACACACACACACACACACACACACCACACACACACACACACACACACACACACACACACACACACACACACACACACACACACACACACACACACACACACACACACACACACACACACACACACACACACACACACACACACACACCCACACACACACACACACACACACACACACACACACACACACACACACACACACACACACACACACACACACACACACACACACACACACACACACACACACACACACACACACACACACACACACACACACACACACCACACCACACACACACACACACACACACACACACACACACACACACACACACACACACACACACACACACACACACACACACACACACACACACACACACACCACACACACACACACACACACACACACACACACACACACACACACACACACACACACACACACACACACACACACACACCACACACACACACACACACACACACACACACACACACACACACACACACACACACACACACACACACACACACACACACACACACACACACACACACACACACACACACACACACACACACACACACACACACACACACACACACACACACACACACACACACACACA
>JAXIVJ010007229.1:5000-52500 GCA_036785665.1 Chirona hameri | reverse complement strand
TCCCGGTCCCGGTCCCGGTCCCGGTCCCGGTCCCGGTCCCGGTCCCGGTCCCGGTCCCGGTCCCGGTCCCGGTCTCGGTCTCGGTCTCGGTCTCGGTCTCGGACTCGGTCTCGGACTCGGTCTCGGTCTCGGTCTCGGTCTCGGACTCGGTCTCGGTCTCGGTCTCGGTCTCGGTATCGGTCTCGGACTCGGTCTCGGTCTCGGTCTCGGTCTCTATCTCTCTCGATATCGATATCGATATATATATATATATATATATATATATATAATATATATATATATATATATATATATATATATATATGATCATTAAAACATTGTTACAGCAATACTATTTCAGTATAAATGAATGTAGCCATTGAGATTGCATGTATTTGCACAATTTACCAGTGTACTTGAATCGTTAATAATCGTTAAATATTTTGATTCAATCAGCCTTTATTTGATGCGGGTTTTGATTCAATCACAATTCATGAATCAAAAGATCTGGTGGCGAATAAATTATTTTGTATTCAAGGAATTTTGATTGAACGATTCCAATCGATTCAATCAGTGTCGAATCAATAGCCAGTCTGCTCCAGACTCACCGGAAGTCAAAAAAGGGGGAAAAATATGTTTTTTTGCAAAATCTTTTTTTTCGCTATTAACCTTTTACTTAATAACGATAACGGAAAACTGTTTACGCCATTGTGTTTATCTCGTTAAGGCGCTTCGAATAATATACATGGTAATCTTATTAAGTCAACTAAAAAATTTGACCTCAGGTCATGGTCAAGTGGTGATCGAAGTAGGGCATGTTGCATATGGGAAGATGTGTATCGACGAGACAAACACATTGCTGTCTGTTTTACTTCTCTATCTTCATTATGCCGGGAGTAATTGACAAACAAAGTGATGGTGAGGTCATGACCTCAAATGACCCCATAGGGGTCACTGAACAAAACTTACACTTGGATCATCAATAATATCCTATAGTAACATGATCCAGAAGTAATTGGAGTAATATCATGCATATCCTTAAAATTGGAAGCATTTGTATATTTCCCCATTGACTTATTATAGTAAGGTTACGAAATTGACCTGACCTTGGGTCACCGATATCGAAATTCCGAGATAAACGAATTGTAAGTACTTATGCTCTCATGACATCCTGTAAGTGTCAAACTGATCAGTGAAAAACTCTGGCTTTGGCACAACTGCAAACATTTTTGGAGCTAGGTGGGGTCACTTGACCTGGTCTGGTGACCTGACCTGAGATGACCCGTGGTTATTTTTTTTTCTCAAAGTGTGCGCAATTGATGTCTTAACAGGTGTGCCAAAACCCGGCGGCGCTGCGCGCCGCTGTTTTTTCGCTATCTGCGAAAAACCTGAGGAGGGGGTGGGGGGAATCAACCCCCTGCATTGCGCGGGTTGATGTTCAAGATATGCTAAACAAACTTAACAAAATATTTCTTAAGATAGACTTGAAATTTAACTAACTTACTTATCTAACGGCGATGACTTCAAATTGCCGCTCGTCAACACCCGTCAAAAAACCGCAAAACTCTCGTAAGCGCAACTGCGGCAACGGGGCTGGCCACGACTGGACCAGAGCACCAGTGACGTCATTGCCAATGATTGCCGTCAGCAACCGATACATGAGGAATCCCGGGATAACACCCCCCTGAGTCAGAGTTTTCCGTTTCACGGAAAGTCGAGCCATGGTACTGTTGTCCCGTGCTAAATTAACGATAGTGGAGAGTAAAGCGGTTGAAATTGTGTGGAGTTGTATACATAGAACGTTTATATCCTGATCTTCACTAGTTATAGCCGATCATATCCAAAATGCCGAAGGGAGGTAGGAAAAAGGCTGTAGGAAAATCAGGTAAGATGCGCCGCCATTGTCTTCCTTCGTCTTATTTTATTTTGCTTTGAATGTTGTTTGCGCTCAGACAAATTGGGTTAAGCAACAAATTTATATTTATATTACAGATGGCTGATACACCATAGTCATTCATGTGTGGACAGTACAACTTGAACTGTGAATACCTGTATCCAACATTGGTGTGTACCATATGGTGGCCAGGTAATCTGCCTGGTACCGGTGGCCGTTCAGGAGAGGCCGCCTGAGGGCCTGGGAAAAAGTTCTTCCATATTTTGGTCACATGTTTTTAAATGAAGGTTTCCTTCATATTCTTCTTGTTGTAAAGCAGTGGGTTGGGGATCCCAGGATAGTTTATTTACAGTTTACTATAGCACGTTCACCATAAGAAAGACGTGACCGTGAATGGAAACATCCAAGATGGAGGCCAATTCCGCCCCAGGCGGCCTCTCCTGAACGGCCACCCTGATACCCAGTATGCAAAACTTGGCAAGTTTCAACAAGATCTTGTCGGGACAGGGTTGGCACCAACACATGAAAATTGGACCAGCTGTTGAAATTTTGTGCAGCTTTTAAAAATTTGGGCAGCATTTGAAATTTTGGGGCAGCTTTTGGAATTTTGGGGCAGCATCTGACTTTTTTGGGTAGAAGTAACAATTTACTGATTCACACTAGATAAAACGTGATCGTGAAGACTACCCCCGCCCCACCGCATAGTTAGTTGGCAAAGTTGCTGTTTGCTGGTGTACATTTTGTACTCTTTTGTATTCTGATTGAGGGCTTGAGGTCTCCAGAGCTTGATCCAGTTGACTGAATCAAATACAATATTATTATTAATTATATATGATAGGATTATGTTTATTTTCCCATTTTCAAAGAGTACAAAAATTTCAAAAAAGTACAAAGAGTACACAATGTATACCAGGAAACAGCAACTTTGCCAACCATGCGCCCCGGTCAACAGTATTTGCTGACAGAGGAGCAAAATTTGGTCTGGAAATCCTGCCCCAAATAGGGCAGCTTGCTGTCCATTTGGGGCAGGATTTGGGCCGCCCCAAATATCATGTAGATGTTCCTGCCATGTTTTGCATACTGGCCTGATACATACTCTTTATGTTAAACATTTGGTATTTGTTCAGTAATTCACCTCCCCAGTTTTATGGTGTTCTTGAAGTCCCTAATAGAAAAAGAGTAGTCACCTGAGGCTGACAGTAATATTACAACCGACTGGAAAGTGGGTTATCTTTGACAAGATGTTCTGGTGGGAGTCTGGGGGGCGACAGTCCCACCCCCCTTTAGGGCTGCAGCGAGCAAATGCGAATGGAGCGTTCTAAATGTGGGTCCCTGCCCAGACTGGAAAATATCCACACACAGGGTTGGCAATTTACCTTTTTTTTTGCTGGTATGTTGAGTACATTTTCTTGGAAAAATTGAGTACATAATTACAGGTAGTAGTATATTCATGGTAATAACGTGAGGGTTGGAATTTGACTTTTGCTGGTAGCGGAGTACATTTTCTCAGAAAAAAATAGTACATAATTACAAATAGGATTATATTCATGGCAGTTGCATATTAGGCTGTATGGTAATAAAGGGCCCAAGAGACAATGCTATGTGCCCTAACTACACAGGCAGTAGCAGGGTACTAAGATTGCTTTGGAGCTGGAGTGTGGAGTGGAAAATTCTGGCTAAAATCAACATAAAGAGCGGAAAATTCAACCAAATAACATATGTACTCGGTTTTATTCATATCCAATTACCTGCTCACCAGAATTAGTTATTAGGTGCCTATGCCAACTATTAACTGTCTTTCCCTACACAGGCTGTCCCCTTATTACATCCATTAATCAGTGAGGGTTCCAATTATCCAATACATTTCAAAATAAGGAGTTGAAAATCCCAGTAAAACTCGGGAAAGAGAGCGGAAAAACAGTATCCATAGGGTGTCGTTTCCCACCCAAATTTACCAATGCTAGGACACTGGGCAGTAGTAAACTGAAGAAGTACTTAAGTACGTATGTGACCAGAAAACCTGTATTTTTAACCTTCGGTTACCAACAAGCCACTAACCTGTTACAAGATGACAAATTGAAATGCCTGGAACACAGTGTGGTACGAACAAAATACTCAAGGCCAAGGCTTGAGGCCCAAATAATCACGGTCATGAAATTAAAATACGTTAATGGCGCATCATAGTCGCAAAACATGAGAGAGCGCGCGGAGCCAAGACTTGCGGTGTAATAGTGTTGTCCTCACGAAATGTGCCCGGTGTGGACACGGACCAATCAGCGTTGAGCTCGAGTTGAGAGTTGCTGAGAAGCAACTGAGAAGAGCGCTGAGTATATCTTAGACGGTGTTATACGACCTCTTTCACGTAGCGGATGCTCTTGAATTTCAGTTTTTTATAAGGCCCAACATTTTTCATTCATATTTAGTTAATTTAGACTAACGAGCCCGATCGATAGATATATCGGACATAAAGCTTTGCCGGTATGCACCTGGTGACCTGGTGTTCTAGACACTGAGTACAAGGATTCTCATTAGCTATTTACGCCTCAAAACGGCGGTCGTTTTAACAAAAAAAAATGGTACCATTGGCATCAGGAAGGCAAGCACTTTCTTTTCATACCATTTAATTGATCATTTAACCTTTTTAAAGAATGATTATTTGCATAGTACTTGTTCTCAACGAACACCAGGTACCGTGATCTTTTCCAGCAAGGGAAAACGGTACTTGGTACACAAGGTATTCGTCGAGGAAAGTACTCAGCAGTGTAATCTTGTGCTCATCTCTTCTGAAGGAAGATAAGAGACATTTTCGGCGCAGGACGTCTCGTGGTACGCTATTTTGATTTGTGTAGTGCTGTGTCTACGGCGGTGTGTGCTTATTGAGTCAGATTGGTAGGTGCTTAGTTTCTTGTTTGTTTGGTTTTTGATATTTTTAACACCACTGACTGACGCTTTTCGAGATAAGCGACATGTACTCTGCCCTAAGGAAGAGCTGTGTTTTAACTTTGGCCCTACGCCTACTCGCATGGTTCAGTATTTGCTAATGAGTCGTCTGGATTAACACATAATTTGTGATCAGTTTGTTCTCAGACAGAAGACTGCATCATACATCATGTTTATATTTGAAACATAAATATGTTCATTTGAAACATGCATTGGAATAACACAATGTAGATGCTGGCATTTCATCTTGCTGACCAAAGGTTTCAGTTTAGAGACACTTGGTTCTTGGAGGTTGGAAATCGTTTTCTGCTTGATGTCGCTCAATTTTTTCTCATTGATGTCTGCTGTGCCTGGGAACACAAATATTCATATGAGTTTGGCATGTTTCCTAAGAATATGTATTGCCTATTCAAAGAGTACAAAAAAGTTAATTCTTTCCAGTCACAATTCCAGAGTACAAAATCTCCTGGTACCCCTGTACACCAGCAAACAGCAACTTTTCCAACCCTGTCCACACACTACGCTAAACACCTCAGCGACCCGTCATGCGCCGAAATTCAGCACACCAAAATTTGTACTGAAATTTCACCAATTTTGTGCCAAAATTTAAAGCTAATTGAATGTGTTATATTTAACATATCCTTTCTTGGAGGCTTCTAAACAGGTTTAGGGTCAGTGGCATACCCAGGATTCACTACAGGAGGGGGACATTTTTATCAGGGGGCATAAGGTACCCCCACCAAAAAAAAACAGATTTGGCCCACTATATTTTTGGAGGGGCATATTTTCAACATTTAAAAAAAAATCATTCATTTTGTTTTACCAAAGGGGCACAATACAGACCTTCAAGGGGGAAATTGCCCTGTTTGCACCCCCCCCCCCCCCTCCCCTCCCTGGGTACGCCTATGCTCAGGGCCGACCATTAGTGACCAGGCCTTGTCGAGGAACGGCCAGGGCCGCCCCACTGTTTCGAGCACCACTCCTCCGGCCTCCCGGGCAGGCCGGGTCAGCCCTGATTACCCCACCGACCCAGCAAGGGTGCGAGATGAAGCAGAGTCGCTGGACGAGGATATTGCAGTCGTGACGCGGCCACATTCAAAGTGCTGCGGTGACATGCCAGCCAGTTTCCAATTATTCTAGGTGTATTCAAGGCGCTGTCTGCCCTATGGTCACCTCACTGGTAACGTTCACAGTGCGTTGCGTGATTAAAACAGAACTGTTTGGCACACTGGGAAACTGTCGTACACCAATGACCTGAGTGCTGATATTTTTAGCCATCTATGCTGAGAAGTGAGAGCAGACCTCCACATAACTGTGTGGCGTCCATCATATTCCCATGGCCAGTTACATGCCTGAGAAGGCCATACTATCAAGGGCAGTCAGAGACACTGATTCCAACACTGCAATGCTGAGTAAAATTGAATACAGTACAGTTACAAATTACCATACACTTCGTTCTCAGACAGCATGCACTGGGATCACGAGCCATCCAAGGGAAAGAGCACCATGTACCAGTGTGTTGATCTCATTACAGATTTGTGCTTGATTCCGCTTCAGTGGAATCGATTCTGATTCCATGCCAAGCCAGGTGGGTCTGATTCCGATTCCGATTCCAATATATATTTTACTAGGGGCTGGGGAATCGATTCCGAATCCGATTCCAGGGCTGCTCCGAAATTTCTGTACAATCGGTGATTTACGCTGGACGCTGCGCCGCAATTTCGGCGCAATTGGCCAGTTACGCTGGACATGTCGACGATAACATTATTTTTCTCTCTCTCCAGTCTGGGTCCCTGCGACCGTAATTGCTGTAAAGGTTAGGTCAGGTTTGATTATGTATTGTTTTTGGTGACATCATTGCTTTGCTATTACTGGAACACTTTCTGTCTGTCGTAATAATACTCTCGTCTTCTATGAAGGACCTCAAGAAAACCATTAACTGGGGAGGTGAATTACTGAATGATTACCAAACATTTTAACAGTGTTTGGAGTATGGATTATCTGGCATGGTATGTTTGTGCTGTTTTGTTTTTGTCCTATGTTGAAGAGGTTTCATTCAACAAGCATACATATAAGATGACAGATGTTAGTCATTTTCTTGATAGGCTCATGTGCTGCCAGTTTAACAAAATCAAAGGGTACCAACTAGGTACCATTTATAATGTACCTGAATATTATTCAAGGCTCCCTGCTTTACTAAATCTTCTGAGTTTGCACCTTTCAAACATTTCATTGCATATATCAAATTAAGTTTTATTTTAACTTCTAGAATGCTTTGTTGTTTATTCCTATTCCATCAACCAAATAGGGTTAACAACTGTAATGACACATCCTAACTCTGGACCTTTCATGCTATTAGTGATATAGTGCATTGGTATCATCTACATTGCCAATATCATGGACAGTTTGCTGTTAGGATGCATGGGGTGTAACAGTTGTTTACCCTACTTTGGAAATACAATACATTTGTGTTCCAAGATCTGGACAAAGTCAAAGAGGCATACATATTTTCTGCAGGCAGGTTGCCAGCATTATGCAACATTGTACCAGCAAATTTTGCAACCAATAAATTAAACACCCAGCCTGACCAAACAACATGTAATGTAACATATTCCAGCCTGATTTGACCTTTGAAGTCTTGAGTTACCTTTGACCTTTGCCCTTGTTAACCTGTGAACGTTTGAGTTGTTTGTTTCTTTGCATGTATCTTTGCCATCTGCCCTGATTGCCATCTTGCTTGAGGGAAGTTACAAGGTGTTAAAGAGTTAAGATTCATTGTATCAAATTAATCAAGTTAAGTCACATTGTGTAATTATGTATCAGGTAGGGTAAGATCTAATTTTTTTTTATAACAAATAAATTGCACAATCATACAATATGTCTCAACAATATGCCTTGTAATTTTCCACATGCAAGATGGTACTCAGGGCAGATTATCAAAACATATTATCATCTAAGAACAAATATGATCTTAGATATTTTATATATATATATATATATATATATATATATATATATATATATATATATATATATATATATATATATATATATATATATATATATATATATATATATATATATATATATATATATATATATATACAGACAGACAGACAGACAGACAGACAGACAGACAGACAGACAGACAGACAGACAGACAGACAGACAGACAGACAGACAGACAGACAGACAGACAGACAGACAGACAGACAGACAGACAGACAGACAGACAGACAGACAGACAGACAGACAGACAGACAGACAGACAGACAGACAGACAGACAGACAGACAGACAGACAGACAGACAGACAGACAGACAGACAGACAGACAGACAGACAGACAGACAGACAGACAGACAGACAGACAGACAGACAGACAGACAGACATATTATTGTAAGCATATTCGATTGAATAAGACCCTTTTTTCTCACCTTTTTTGAAGGTGCTTTTTCTACATGAGGTAGAATGAAAATAAGGGCTGTGTTCTTCACAACATGAGGATTGTGAGGACGGCCTGTTGTTGACTCAGCGACAGGGGATGAGAAGCTTTGGGAGAGGTGTGACGTCATGCTTGAGGGCGTTGAACTGTACCGTGTCACAAGACGCGCGGTGCCACAGTACATAACACAATACTGTGAAGCGTGGCATGCAAATGTCAGCAGCAGCTCAGCCTGGGGCTCCATACACAGTTCTCGAGGATCCTCACGCAAAAGAACACTGCCAAGGTTTCCTAGACACATTCATATTTGTTGACATGTTTCAAATAGACAGCACTTATATGTTTATATTATCAAACTAAGATTCCTGCAAGAAACAATGAAGGTTTTAGCTAAGGTCATTAATTTATAGGTAATAATAATGTCATGATGTCATGCATTGTCATACAATGCTAGTGGAATACCATTGAGTACCTCTATGCTAGCATATTTGTTTATCTCTTAGTTATACCTTTCTTGGTTGCAGACTGTTTTTTTTTTCTCAGCCTACTCATTTCTTCATCAATTGTAATGCATTTTCTTCTCTAGATGGTCATCATCAGCATTGACTTCAGTTGACCTGTGATCTTTTATTTTTCTTAAGTATAAATGCGATTTTTTAAAAATTGTGTTACAAAACTATGGTCTAATTTGCAACATTTTGTTTTAAAGGGACTATCCCACATTCACATTATATATGAGTTGATATAGCCATTTTGATGGCTTGGCATTGAAATTAAGTATAGTAGCAGTTAAAACAACCACAATGATCTAATCGAAAAGATATTCGTGTATGATTTTGACATCTGTAAAAAATAAGGCCCATGTGTATTTGAATAAGGCCTCTAAACCGACAGCGACGTCTCTCTTTACCCAACTGGTAATGATAGTTGACTTGTTTTAAGGTCAGCCTTGGAATATTTTCGTCTTTCATTTATCGATCCCCGGGTGGGTCGCAATCTAGAGGCTAGCACTATCAGCTGGAGTTGTTGCAGCAGTTGACCGCCAGGGACCGCTAGTGAGCCAAGGTGTTATGACGTCGCAAGCAAAACGTACCAGTTAAATATTTAACGCTAAATATGTATTTATTTATAAATCAATCAATCAATCAATATTTAGTGGTACCATTTGCTTGTGACGTCATAACACCATGGCTCACTAGCGGTCCCTGGCGGCCAACTACTGCAACAACTCCAGCTGATAGTGCTAGCCTAAATAAAATTGTTATGTTTTTCTGCGCAATAGATGTCGACAAAAAATTGTGCCGTACATTTGGCAGCACAAAGGATTTCCCTGTTATTAAAAAAAAAATTACGTCACCAACCCAACTTTCTGCTTAAAACTCAAAGTTGAATATCTTCCCAGATAAGCATTTTTTCGGGAAAAAAAGTTCACGAACATGTTCAGATGACCTCGCCTGACATGTAGACATACAATTAAGTGTGATTTGACAACTTTCAAAAAGGTGGGACAGTCCCTTAAACCCTCGCCCTACGGGGGGGGGGGGGGGGGGGGGGTGGTCCTAAAACGACCCCCCCCCCCATGAGGTTTTTCTTGCATAACTTTTTAGACATGCAGCGCATCTTGCTTAAATTTTCAGTTGCTAAGTATACAACAATTATATGTATGTTGTAAAATTTCACTGAAATGGGTGGAGAAATTTGGGAAATAATAATGTTTTGATGTCATGTTGGTGAAAAACGATAAATGTTTGAAAAAGCGTAGACAACAGAGTTTTAAAGCAAATTGCAAACGCAAATATGCAAAGATATCAAATGTAATTTTGTTTAAAATAGCAATCTCGGATTTTCGAAATTTTGGGTTTTTGACTCAAAATGAACAAAAACTGTTTTTTTTTGGGGGGGGGGGGGGAATCACCACAAAATCAAAATTTTCAAAGATGTTAAACCGGAATTTTTGTGAGAGAACTGAGTATGGACAATGCTCAAACCAAATTTCAAAGAAATATCTCTATTTTTGACTGAGTGATGGCTCCATAAGTGTAAGAAATTCATGACGTCATTTTTTAATACTTTTTTGGACTTTTTTACCAGATACGAATAAATAATTACCTTTTCTGTATTTCTGAGACAAAACTGGTCTAGGAACATACCTTTTTATTTACATTTATCAATTTCTCATTTTGAGGTTTCCTGACAGAGCAAAATCGCTGTTCTGGACGTGGTCGATCGAGGTCATTCACTTGACCTGGAAGGTCAAGTGACCCGAAACCTCGTTGACCCGAAACCTACAAATTGCATACCGTTAGATTCCAAACATGACAGGCAACATGTTGGTTCTTACCGCATTGCTATATGTTGCTTGGTTTAGAAGTTTACAGGGGGTCTTTTTAGGACCCCCTCCCCCGTAGGCCGAAGGTGAAAAAATCTCCCCTAGGGCGAGGGTTAAAGATGTCTCAAATGGAGGCATACCCTTTGCAAAAATAGGAGACTGCAACCTGTATTTGTAAAGGACCAGAAGCAAGGGGTATGCTGTGGTACAAATCAAATAATTAAAGCAGCTAGCAGTCTGGATCTTGCCAGTCTGGTACAATCAGCTACCTGACCGCCACATCAGACAACTCGTGTGCTATCAGTCAGCAGTGGCGCACAGTCAGGTCTGGTCACAGGCCTATACTCTGGCCAGTCTGGCCACAGGCCTATACAGTCTGGCCACATGCCTATACAGTCTGGCCACAGGCCTATACTCTGTGTTATACACACGCGTGCGTGGACACCGGCCATACCACGTGTGCCTGTTGTCCGCCGCCGGGACACTGGTCCGGCGCTGCCCTGCGTGTATCGGTACCTGTCGTGGGGCAGGTGTCATGTTTACCGGTCGGTGGACCGCCAGCTGCGTGTATCGGTACCTGTCGTGGGGCAGGTGTCATGTTTACCGGTCGGTGGACCGCCAGCTACGTGTATCGGTACCTGTCGTGGCAGATCTCATGTTTACCGGTCGGTGGACCGCCAGCTGCGTGTATCGGTACCTGTCGTGGGGCAGGTGTCATGTTTACCGGTCGGTGGACCGCCAGCTGCGTGTATCGGTACCTGTCGTGGCAGATCTCATGTTTACCGGTCGGTGGACCGCCAGCTGCGTGTATCGGTACCTGTCGTGGGGCAGGTGTCATGTTTACCGGTCGGTGGACCGCCAGCTACGTGTATCGGTACCTGTCGTGGGGCAAGTGTCATGTTTACCGGTCGGTGGACCGCCAGCTGCGTGTATCGGTACCTGTCGTGGGGCAGGTGTCATGTTTACCGGTCGGTGGACCGCCAGCTGCGTGTATCGGTACCTGTCGTGGGGCAGGTGTCATGTTTACCGGTCGGTGGACCGCCACCTGCGTGTATCGGTACCTGTCGTGGCAGATCTCATGTTTACCGGTCGGTGGACCGCCAGGCAGTGTATCGGTACCTGTCGTGGGGCAGGTGTCATGTTTACCGGTCGGTGGACCGCCAGGCAGTGTTGGATTTTGCATTTCATGGCCTGGTCCCGGAGAGTAAAAATCCATAGGTAAATATGTATTGTCAGGCAAATTAAGATTTTCATTTTTGTTTTAATTGTTTAATTTGGAAAGTAAAAAATCCTGATTTGTAATAGATATTAAATCCTGAGGAAAATTGAATCATATTTTAACTACAATGTCAGTAAGATCAGGCGAAAAGAGAGCACATTTCCTGAACAAATATGAAGAGAGCAAAATTCTTTGGACCCAAAAAGTCCAGAAAATGGCCTCAAATTCCAAAGTTGCCGCCAGGTGTTATCCGGGTGGTCACCATTCCCGGTCGTTAAGACAATGATTTGTCACCCGCGCGTGTTTTCGGTGTACGTTTGTCCAAATCGACCAGGAGTTGGCCGTGCCCCGGCCGGGCACTGGTGTTGGTGCCGCCAGCTGTGCGTAACTAGGTCACCGCACTGAAATACCGCCGGGCGACCTTGAGGGCAGCGGCGAGTCGGCTGGGGACCAGTGGGTGTTTTGTCAGCTGGTGCGCTCACATCAGCGATGTCCCTCATGACCGCAGTGCAGTGGTCTGTTATGCAACATGCACCATGAGGTAGTGCTACTATCATCAGGGGTCGGTCGGTCGGTCGGTCGGTCGGTCGGTCGGTCGGTCGGTCGGTCGGTCGGTCGGTCGGTCGGTCGGTCGGTCGGTCGGTCGGTCGGTCGGTCGGTGGGTTTGTGTGTGAGTGGGTGTATGTATGTGCGTGAGTCGGGAAATGGTGCCGAGTAATAAGCGCTTGGAGTGTTTTTGCACCTTTCCCTCACATCTCTGTTTTGTTTCTTGTTTTTGCTCAATAAACAAACAAACCATGTGTTATTTCTTGTCTCGGATGCAATCTGTTCAGTTTCAGTCTCAATGATGAATTACGCCCAATCATGTATGCATATATTATACACTTGTAGTCATTATTATATAGTCATATATTATACACTTGTATGCATATATTATACACTTGTAGTCATATATTATACACTTGTAGTCATTTTGTGTTTTTGTTGTTGTGAATCCAATGTCCTGGCTTTCACATTGCTACATCTGCAGAGCTTGTGGCTGTAGATGTAGTTGAATGATCGACCTGTTGTTACGTCGGTGACGGGGCGGGCTGCGCTGCGGGCTGCGCTGGGGACACCTGTACTGGCTGACCTGTCGGCTGTGTGTGGCAGCACTGACTGACCTGTGGGCTGTGTTTGTGGCAGGACTGAGTGACCTGTGGCTGTGTTTGTGTCCGGGCGGGCTGTGGCTGTCAGCGGCAGCACTGACTGACCTGTGGCTGTGTCAGCGGCAGGACTGAGTGACCTGTGGCTGTGTTTGTGTCCGGGCGGGCTGTGGCTGTCAGCGGCAGCACTGACTGACCTGTGGCTGTGTCAGCGGCAGTACTGACTGACCTGTGGCTGTGTCAGCGGCAGTACTGACTGACCTGTGGCTGTGTTTGTGTCCGGGCGGGCTGTGGCTGTCAGCGGCAGCACTGACTGACCTGTGGCCGTGTCAGCGGCAGGACTGACTGACCTGTGTCCATGTCAGCGGCAGGACTGACTGACCTGTGGCTGTGTCAGCGGCAGGACTGACTGACCTGTGGCTGTGTTTGTGTCCGGGCGGGCTGTGGCTGTCAGCGGCAGCACTGACTGACCTGTGGCCGTGTCAGCGGCAGGACTGACTGACCTGTGGCCGTGTCAGCGGCAGGACTGACTGACCTGTGGCTGTGTTTGTGTCCGGGCAGGCTGTGGCTGTCAGCGGCAGGACTGACTGACCTGTGGCCGTGTCAGCGGCAGGACTGACTGACCTGTGGCCGTGTCAGCGGCAGGACTGACTGACCTGTGTCCGTGTCAGCGGCAGGACTGACTGACCTGTGGCTGTGTTTGTGTCCGGGCGGGCTGTGGCTGTCAGCGGCAGGACTGACTGACCTGTGGCTGTGTTTGTGTCCGGGCGGGCTGTGGCTGTCAGCGGCAGGACTGACTGACCTGTGTCCGTGTCAGCGGCAGGACTGACTGACCTGTGGCTGTGTTTGTGTCCGGGCGGGCTGTGTCAGCGGCAGCACTGACTGACCTGTGTCCGTGTCAGCGGCAGGAGGACGGGGCCGCGCCGGGGAGGCGGAGGAGGAGCAGCACCACAGCGACACCATCAGCATCACCAGCTCGCTGGACGATCGTAGCGTGTGCGATGGCAGCGTCTGTGAGTAGACTGCGGCGCGGCGACCGGACAAATGGACAGTGGTCCGAGGCTTGTTCCCGCTAACTCGAACGAGGGAGTTCTCGAACTCGTTCTGTTCGAACAGTAACTCGTTCAATGGAGTTCTCGAATAACTCGGTGGTTGACTCGGCGTTGCTAAGTGCATACTGACGGTGTGTGAGCAAAATGAGTCGATATGCTGAACAGATGCGTGCTCGAAATGTACCTACTCTTAATCGTTTGCAAAACCTCGCACAACTTAGAAAACACAAAGTTGTGATTTTTAGGGCAGCAGTTACTCGTGAGTCATTACTATGAACGGCCTGATCTGTCAACAATGGTAATCTTGTCCTAGATTTAACAGTGGCTCCGATTACATAGTGCTAAAATCGCAATCTGGAGAGGGATACATATTTGTAGCAGTGTCAGAAAAGCGGTCCCACGCTCTAAGTTCGCGGAACAAATTTTTCGCCAGCGGCGGAACATTTTTTTAATTCGTATACCAGTAGTTTTTTAGTCATTTTTGATACGCGTTTCTACACAACTTATTTTCATATATGCCAATATGTGCATAAACTATTATGATGTGGAAAGTTGATGAATCGTCAGTCGTATTTCCTGTACAGATATGGTCTCGGCGTCAGTCGGGGACCGAGACTCCCGGGTCGTATGTTGAAAAGGTACCCTGTATCGTTGCGTATGCGTATATGGGAAACTGGTCTCAAGTCTCAATCAAAAGTACTGCCGCCGTCTTTTGCATAACGTGTTTACGAGCGAGCGCTTCGCGCTCGCTCGTCCTTCCGTGGTATATGGGAAAATCTGAGTATGAGCGGCCCGGCCCGTGGCGACGCTTTTGAGAAGCTCATATTTCTGCAACCACACGTCCGATTGACATGCTGACTTCTTTTCTGAGCAGCCCCATCCAACCTACCCTGTTTGAGACCGGTGCCGACTCATGTGGGTGACTACCACTGCGCGTGGCGCGTGAGGGGTGTTGAAAAGTGGTTTCTCGCAAAAACTCTGCAACGGCTGAGCCGATTGTGTGCAAATTTGGTGTGTGGTTAGGGACCCCTCAGCCGCCAATTTTCCACAAGTCGGGGGTGGGGTGCCTCTGCACGTGCGCACGTGCACACCCCTATTTTATATCTCGGGAACGGCTGAACCGATTGCGTTATAATTTGGTGTGTGGTTAGGGACCTCTCAACCGTTGCCTTTCCACAAGTCAGGGATGGGTGCCTCTGCACGTGCGCACGTACTCACCCCTATTCTATATCTCAGGAATGGCTGAGCCGATTGTGTTCAAATTTGGTGTGTGGTTAGGGACCCCTCCGCCGCCGCCTACCCACAAGTTGCGCACGTGCGAACCTTTTTGTATCTCAGGAACTACTTGTCCGATCGGGTTGAAATTCACCATACATTTATTTCGCACTCGCTCGTTCATCGCCAACTACGGCGCCTTACTGGTTTTAGTGTCCCAGGGTTATCCATAGCCCCGATGACTATGGTATCGGTGGTGGGTTTGTAACCTAAATACACACAAACCTTTTTTGGGTTGTGGTTGAGGTTTTAAAAAGTTTTTGGTTTAATTTTTGGAAAAGTACCAGTTTTCCTTCCCTGCATCACTGCAGAAATGTCTGATTTTGGAATTTGGAGGTTCCGCCTTGGCATTTTTGTTGTTGTTGACTCGCATCACTATCACGTTCCGGCCATTGTTCGGAAAGTCAAGTCTCGGTCTATTGTTTGTGCTCGTCAGCCATTTGCACCCGCAGACTAAACAAAATCAATCTATACGGTCAAAGTTTTCACGAAACAAAACTTCCTAGTTCAGAAAAATGGAGAAACGGGACACTTCTCTGGCACTGATTTGTAGTGATACAGTGCCAATAAATAACGTGCACTGTTTCGATACATAAATTATGTATACGATTGCATTAATCAGTGACTTGCATTACCCACTGCTGGCCTCCATGTTAACCACTGCTGGCCTCCATGTTACCCACTGCTGGCCTCCATGTTAACCACTGCTGGCCTCCATGTTACCCACTGCTGGCCTCCATGTTAACCACTGCTGGCCTCCATGTTACCCACTGCTGGCCTCCATGTTAACCACTGCTGGCCTCCATGTTACCCACTGCTGGCCTCCATGTTAACCACTGCTGGCCTCCATGTTAACCACTGCTGGCCTCCATGTTACCCACTGCTGGCCTCCATGTTAACCACTGCTGGCCTCCATGTTACCCACTGCTGGCCTCCATGTTAACCACTGCTGGCCTCCATGTTAACCACTGCTGGCCTCCATGTTACCCACTGCTGGCCTCCATGTTACCCACTGCTGGCCTCCATGTTAACCACTGCTGGCCTCCATGTTAACCACTGCTGGCGGCTATTTTGACCGTTATCACCATATAAATGTCGTAAGATGACCAGGGCTATGTTGACCACTGCTGGCGGCTATTTTGACCGTTATCACCATATAACTGTCGTAAGATGACCAGGGCTATGTTGAAGGGCTATGTTGACGGGCTATGTTGACGGGCTATGTTGACGGGCTATGTTGACGGGCTATGTTGACGGGCTATGTTGACGGGCTATGTTGACGGGCTATGTTGACGGGCTATGTTGAAGGGCTATGTTGACGGGCTATGTTGACGGGCTATGTTGACGGGCTATGTTGAAGGGCTATGTTGACGGGCTATGTTGACCTCTGACATAATTGTGCGCCGTGCAGCCGGGGACCAGGAGGTGGACGAGTCCTCCCAGGCGGAACATTTCGAGGAGAAGGTGGGCCTGGCCATGGACGGAGCGCTGGACAAATCAGCTACCACGCGCACCAACAGTCTGATGGCGCTCTGCACTGCCTTCAGCAAGGAATACGTGCCCGACATCGTGGAATCCAGGTCAGATGTGTGATGTGTGATCAGTGGCAAGGTGGCACAGTTTGGAGTGGGAATGATCGGGTCCTTGAGAGATGGAGTGTCGCTCGCTTGTCTCGTTGTCCGACCCTGGACAGGCTGTATTGCATTGCTGTTCTTAGGTGTTCCATAAATGGCTCTTCCACACCCGCTGGTACACACACCACACATAGTTCCACTTCTAGAAGGAATGACACCTCACATGTGCACTAACCAGCATGTAAAGTTCTGACAGGTGCTAAGTTCTAACAATTCTAACTGACGATTGTTCTAACCAGCATGCTGGTAAACTAAGTAGAAGATATAAAGCATTTCTCATTGCCACCAAGCCATGCTGTCGCCTTCTTGAGCGCTGTCATGCTACCACTTCGCAAGTCACGAGGCAGGCCATTCCACGTCGTCACGGCTCGGTGGGGGAACATCATCTTTGTGGCCTGGAGTCGGCATCTGGGAATCTGTAGGACAGACTCGTTCACGGTGGAGCGAGTTTGCCTCTCCGACACCTGTGCTCGTGTCTCGATCAGATATTTGATTTGTTGCGAGCTCTCATCGTTCCACATTATGCAGTGAATGCGCTGCGCGTCGCGCATCGCGATCATTTCGTCAAATGACATCCATCCTAGGTCTCTCCTGGATCGAGAAACGTGGTCATACTTTCGTAAGCCAGTGGCTGTTCGTACAGCAAAATTTCAAACTTTTTGGATCCGTTTCCGCTGTGTTTGAGTGCTAGGAGCCCAAGCCGGGAGGCAGTAAGTTACAAGCGGAAAGACGAGGGCATGTATCAATTTTTTGGAAATCTCTTTCGGAAAGTTAAGTTTTCTAATGGTGTAGTTACATCTTTGTGCTACGCTACCTGTTTGACTTTCGAAATTGAGGTGCTGGTCGATTGTCACTCCAAGAATTTTGATTTTGTTTGAGTGATGCAACTGAACACCGTCGAATTGAACCGTTTGGCTGGCGGCTTGATCGGTGCTTTTTGGAGTACCAGCAATCATAAAACTTGTTTTCGCTGCATTTACTTTAAGACCGTTTCCACTGAACCAGCTGGAAATTTCCTTCAAATCTGTCTCTATGACGTGCCGCAGCTCATCAGTAGAGTCCGGCTTTGAACTGTGCAGTATTTGGCTGTCATCTGCGTAACTGGTGACTGCCGATAAGGCTGAACAAGTGCGAAGGAAGATATGTGTGCGGTAGTTTTTACTTGTTGTGTTCATCTGTTCACGCCTTGGCACGGAATGGAGTACGGGTGGTGTTATTGTTGCCCGGCTTGTCTCTGCGGCTGTTTACACGCTCGATTAGTCCGTTTGGGGTGGCTGACATTTATCGCACCGCTGCACTGGGCGCCGGCCACGTCTGATGGGCGCGTCTGAAGGCCGCGTCTGATGGGCGCGTCTGATGCGTCTTATGGCCGCGTCTGATGGCCGCGTCTGATGGCCGCGTCTGATGGCCGCGTCTGAAGGCCGCCGGCCGCGTCTGATGCGTCTGATGGCCGCGTCTGATGGGCGCGTCTTATGGCCGCGTCTGATGCGTCTTATGGCCGCGTCTGATGGCCGCGTCTGATGGCCGCGTCTGATGGCCGCGTCTGATGGGCGCGTCTGATGGCCGACTAGCGCATGCGGGTGATGAAAATGTGTGACTTCCACGCCATAACTTGTCTCTGCCTTTTCCCTCCGAAAGTGTGGGGTTGAAGATCTTTTGGCATGTTCACAGACATTTTGTTGCCTGAAGTACGTTACCCCGGCTGTAATAACTGTATGCGACTTTAGTTTAGTTACCTTACAGACGAATCATTTGAGACGTTTCATTTGTGAGTTAACTGTCCCTACGGCTGGCTGTTTGACCGATGTGTGACCTGGCCCTGTTTCCTGTGTGGCTGTTTTGCCGATGTGTGACCTGCCCCCCTGTGTTTCCTGTATGGCTGTTTTACCAATGTGTGACCTGGCGCTATGTTTCCGGTGTGGCTGTTTTGCCGATGTGTGACCTGGCGCTATGTTTCCGGTGTGGCTGTTTTGCCGATGTGTGACCTGGCGCTATGTTTCCGGTGTGGCTGTTTTGCCGATGTGTGACCTGGCGCTATGTTTCCTGTATGGCTGTTTTACCGATGTGTGACCTGGCGCTATGTTTCCTGTGTGGCTGTTTTGCCGATGTGTGACCTGGCGCTATGTTTCCGGTGTGGCTGTTTTACCGATGTGTGACCTGGCGCTATGTTTCCGGTGTGGCTGTTTTGCCGATGTGTGACCTGCCCCCCTGTGTTTCCTGTATGGCTGTTTTACCGATGTATGACCTGGCGCCATGTTTCCGGTGTGGCTGTTTTGCCGATGTGTGACCTGCCCCCCTGTGTTTCCTGTATGGCTGTTTGACCGATGTGTGACCTGGCGCTATGTTTCCGGTGTGGCTGTTTTGCCGATGTGTGACCTGGCGCTATGTTTCCGGTGTGGCTGTTTTGCCGATGTGTGACCTGGCGCTATGTTTCCTGTGTGGCTGTTTTGCCGATGTGTGACCTGCCCCCCTGTGTTTCCTGTATGGCTGTTTTACCGATGTGTGACCTGGCGCTATGTTTCCGGTGTGGCTGTTTTGCCGATGTGTGACCTGCCCCCCTGTGTTTCCTGTATGGCTGTTTGACCGATGTGTGACCTGGCGCTATGTTTCCGGTGTGGCTGTTTTGCCGATGTGTGACCTGGCGCTATGTTTCCGGTGTGGCTGTTTTGCCGATGTGTGACCTGGCCCCCTGTGTTTCCGGTGTGGCTGTTTTACCGATGTGTGACCTGGCGCTATGTTTCCGGTGTGGCTGTTTTGCCGATGTGTGACCTGGCGCTATGTTTCCGGTGTGGCTGTTTTGCCGATGTGTGACCTGGCGCTATGTTTCCGGTGTGGCTGTTTTGCCGATGTGTGACCTGGCGCTATGTTTCCGGTGTGGCTGTTTTGCCGATGTGTGACCTGGCGCTATGTTTCCGGTGTGGCTGTTTTGCCGATGTGTGACCTGGCGCTATGTTTCCGGTGTGGCTGTTTTGCCGATGTGTGACCTGGCGCTATGTTTCCGGTGTGGCTGTTTTGCCGATGTGTGACCTGGCGCTATGTTTCCGGTGTGGCTGTTTTGCCGATGTGTGACCTGGCGCTATGTTTCCGGTGTGGCTGTTTTGCCGATGTGTGACCTGGCGCTATGTTTCCGGTGTGGCTGTTTTGCCGATGTGTGACCTGGCGCTATGTTTCCGGTGTGGCTGTTTTGCCGATGTGTGACCTGGCGCTATGTTTCCGGTGTGGCTGTTTTGCCGATGTGTGACCTGGCGCTATGTTTCCGGTGTGGCTGTTTGACCGATGTGTGACCTGGCGCTATGTTTCCGGTGTGGCTGTTTGACCGATGTGTGACCTGGCCCCCCTGTGTTTCCTGTATGGCTGTTTGACCGATGTGTGACCTGGCCCCCCTGTGTTTCCGGTGTGTGGTTTAGTATGTGTCTGTGGGCAGGCGAATGACGGCCATGTGTTGTCTGTGGGCAGGCGAATGACGGCCATGTGTTGTCTGTGGGCAGGCGAATGACGGCCATGTGTTGTCTGTGGGCAGGCGAATGACGGCCATGTGTTGTCTGTGGGCAGGCGAATGACGGCCATGTGTTGTCTGTGGGCAGGCGAATGACGGCCATGTGTTGTCTGTGGGCAGGCGAATGACGGCCATGTGTTGTCTGTGGGCAGGCGAATGACGGCCATGTGTTGTCTGTGGGCAGGCGAATGACGGCCATGTTTTGTCTGTGGGCAGGCGAATGACGGCCATGTGTTGTCTGTGGGCAGGCGAATGACGGCCATGTGTTGTCTGTGGGCAGGCGAATGACGGCCATGTGTTGTCTGTGGGCAGGCGAATGACGGCCATGTGTTGTCTGTGCAGGCGAATGACGGCCATGTGTTGTCTGTGCAGGCGAATGACGGCCATGTGTTGTCTGTGGGCAGGCGAATGACGGCCATGTGTTGTCTGTGGGCAGGCGAATGACGGCCATGTGTTGTCTGTGTGCAGGCGAATGACGGCCATGTGTTGTCTGTGGGCAGGCGAATGACGGCCATGTGTTGTCTGTGGGCAGGCGAATGACGGCCATGTGTTGTCTGTGGGCAGGCGAATGACGGCCATGTGTTGTCTGTGGGCAGGCGAATGACGGCCATGTTTTGTCTGTGGGCAGGCGAATGACGGCCATGTTTTGTCTGTGGGCAGGCGAATGACGGCCATGTGTTGTCTGTGGGCAGGCGAATGACGACCATGTGTTGTCTGTGGGCAGGCGAATGACGGCCATGTGTTGTCTGTGGGCAGGCGAATGACGGCCATGTGTTGTCTGTGGGCAGGCGAATGACGGCCATGTGTTGTCTGTGGGCAGGCGAATGACGGCCATGTGTTGTCTGTGGGCAGGCGAATGACGGCCATGTGTTGTCTGTGGGCAGGCGAATGACGGCCATGTGTTGTCTGTGGGCAGGCGAATGACGGCCATGTGTTGTCTGTGGGCAGGCGAATGACGGCCATGTGTTGTCTGTGGGCAGGCGAATGACGGCCATGTGTTGTCTGTGGGCAGGCGAATGACGGCCATGTGTTGTCTGTGGGCAGGCGAATGACGGCCATGTGTTGTCTGTGGGCAGGCGAATGACGGCCATGTGTTGTCTGTGGGCAGGCGAATGACGGCCATGTTTTGTCTGTGCAGGCGAATGACGGCCATGTGTTGTCTGTGGGCAGGCGAATGACGGCCATGTGTTGTCTGTGGGCAGGCGAATGACGGCCATGTGTTGTCTGTGGGCAGGCGAATGACGGCCATGTGTTGTCTGTGGGCAGGCGAATGACGGCCATGTGTTGTCTGTGGGCAGGCGAATGACGGCCATGTGTTGTCTGTGCAGGCGAATGACGGCCATGTGTTGTCTGTGGGCAGGCGAATGACGGCCATGTGTTGTCTGTGGGCAGGCGAATGACGGCCATGTGTTGTCTGTGGGCAGGCGAATGACGGCCATGTGTTGTCTGTGGGCAGGCGAATGACGGCCATGTGTTGTCTGTGGGCAGGCGAATGACGGCCATGTGTTGTCTGTGGGCAGGCGAATGACGGCCATGTGTTGTCTGTGGGCAGGCGAATGACGGCCATGTTTTGTCTGTGGGCAGGCGAATGACGGCCATGTGTTGTCTGTGGGCAGGCGAATGACGGCCATGTGTTGTCTGTGGGCAGGCGAATGACGGCCATGTGTTGTCTGTGGGCAGGCGAATGACGGCCATGTGTTGTCTGTGCAGGCGAATGACGGCCATGTGTTGTCTGTGCAGGCGAATGACGGCCATGTGTTGTCTGTGGGCAGGCGAATGACGGCCATGTGTTGTCTGTGGGCAGGCGAATGACGGCCATGTGTTGTCTGTGTGCAGGCGAATGACGGCCATGTGTTGTCTGTGGGCAGGCGAATGACGGCCATGTGTTGTCTGTGGGCAGGCGAATGACGGCCATGTGTTGTCTGTGGGCAGGCGAATGACGGCCATGTGTTGTCTGTGGGCAGGCGAATGACGGCCATGTTTTGTCTGTGGGCAGGCGAATGACGGCCATGTGTTGTCTGTGGGCAGGCGAATGACGACCATGTGTTGTCTGTGGGCAGGCGAATGACGGCCATGTGTTGTCTGTGGGCAGGCGAATGACGGCCATGTGTTGTTTGTGGGCAGGCGAATGACGGCCATGTGTTGTCTGTGGGCAGGCGAATGACGGCCATGTGTTGTCTGTGGGCAGGCGAATGACGGCCATTTGTTGTCTGTGGGCAGGCGAATGACGGCCATGTGTTGTCTGTGGGCAGGCGAATGACGGCCATGTGTTGTCTGTGGGCAGGCGAATGACGGCCATGTGTTGTCTGTGGGCAGGCGAATGACGGCCATGTGTTGTCTGTGGGCAGGCGAATGACGGCCATGTGTTGTCTGTGGGCAGGCGAATGACGGCCATGTGTTGTCTGTGGGCAGGCGAATGACGGCCATGTGTTGTCTGTGGGCAGGCGAATGACGGCCATGTGTTGTCTGTGGGCAGGCGAATGACGGCCATGTTTTGTCTGTGCAGGCGAATGACGGCCATGTGTTGTCTGTGGGCAGGCGAATGACGGCCATGTGTTGTCTGTGGGCAGGCGAATGACGGCCATGTGTTGTCTGTGGGCAGGCGAATGACGGCCATGTGTTGTCTGTGGGCAGGCGAATGACGGCCATGTGTTGTCTGTGGGCAGGCGAATGACGGCCATGTGTTGTCTGTGCAGGCGAATGACGGCCATGTGTTGTCTGTGGGCAGGCGAATGACGACCATGTTTTGTCTGTGGGCAGGCGAATGACGACCATGTGTTGTCTGTGGGCAGGCGAATGACGGCCATGTGTTGTCTGTGGGCAGGCGAATGACGGCCATGTGTTGTCTGTGGGCAGGCGAATGACGGCCATGTGTTGTCTGTGGGCAGGCGAATGACGGCCATGTGTTGTCTGTGGGCAGGCGAATGACGGCCATGTGTTGTCTGTGCAGGCGAATGACGGCCATGTGTTGTCTGTGGGCAGGCGAATGACGGCCATGTGTTGTCTGTGCAGGCGAATGACGGCCATGTGTTGTCTGTGGGCAGGCGAATGACGACCATGTTTTGTCTGTGGGCAGGCGAATGACGGCCATGTGTTGTCTGTGCAGGCGAATGACGGCCATGTGTTGTCTGTGGGCAGGCGAATGACGACCATGTGTTGTCTGTGCAGGCGAATGACGGCCATGTGTTGTCTGTGCAGGCGAATGACGGCCATGTGTTGTCTGTGCAGGCGAATGACGCTGAGCGACGCGGTGGAGAAGAGTCTGAAGAAGGGCAAGTCTGTCGAGGTGGCGGCCGCCGCCGACCTGGCCGTGCTGATCTGCCTGCAGCTGGCGGACGTGAGCGGCGTGGAGCTGGTCTACAGCGAGCTGCGGCCCACGCTGGCGACACTGGCGTCCGACAACTCCCAGCCGGCCGCCGCCAGGGCCAAGGTGGGCACTGACCGCCGGCACACCGGGGCCGCCTGCAGCGCGCTCCGATACGCTCCCGAGGAAGTAGTGACGAGTAGTGACATGTAGTGACAGGTAGTGACAAGTAGTGACAGGTAGTGACAGGTAGTGACAAGTAGTGACAGGTAGTGACAAGTAGTGACAAGTAGTGACAAGTAGTGACAGGACGTAGTGACAAGTAGTGACAAGTAGTGGCTAGTAGTGACAAGTAGTGACATGACGCAGTGACAGGTAGTGACAAGTAGTGACAGGTAGTGACAGTTAGTGACAAGTAGTGACATATAGTGACAAGTAGTGACGAGTAGTGACAGGTAGTGACAGGTAGTGACAGGTAATGACATGTAGTGACAGGTAGTGACAGGTAGTGACATGTAGTGACAGGTAGTGACAGGTAGTGACAGGTAGTGACAAGTAGTGACAAGTAGTGACAAGTAGTGACAGGTAGTGACAAGTAGTGACAGGTAGTGACAGGACGTAGTGACAGGTAGTGACAGGTAGTGACAGGTAGTGACAAGTAGTGACAGGTAGTGACAAGTAGTGACAGGTAGTGACAGGTAGTGACAGGTAGTGACAGGTAATGACATGTAGTGACAGGTAGTGACAGGTAGTGACAGGTAGTGACAGGTAGTGACAGGTAGTGACAAGTAGTGACAAGTAGTGACAAGTAGTGACAAGTAGTGACAAGTAGTGACAGGTAGTGACATGTAGTGACAAGTAGTGGCAAGTAGTGACAGGTAGTGACAGGTAGTGACAGGTAGTGACAGGTAGTGACAGGTAGTGACAGGTAGTGACAAGTAGTGACAGGACGTAGTGACATGTAGTGACAGGTAGTGACAAGTAGTGACAGGTAGTGGCAAGTAGTGACAAGTATTGACATGTAGTGACAGGTAGTGACATGTAGTGACAGGTAGTGACAGGTAGTGACAGGACGTAGTGACAGGTAGTGCCAGGTAGTGACATGACGTAGTGATAGGTAGTGACATGACGTAGTGATAGGTAGTGACAGGTAGTGACAGGTAGTGACAAGTAGTGCCAGGTAGTGACAGGACGTAGTGACAAGTAGTGAAAGGTAGTGACAGGTAGTGACAAGTAGTGACAAGTAGTGAAAGGTAGTGACAGGTAGTGACAAGTAGTGACAAGTAGTGACAGGTAGTGACAGGTAGTGACAAGTAGTGACAGGTAGTGACAGGTAGTGACAGATAGTGACAGATAGTGACAGGTAGTGTCAGGTAGTGACAGCGATTCACAGCTGGGTCAGTTGTGGTAGTAGATCACTCGGCTGTCGCCGGCCTGATTGTGTTAACGTTGACTGCCATGCGTGTGGCGATTTGAGTGGAGCTGGAGAGTTTTGAGACAGCTGCCTGCAGTAGGTGATGCGGCACCGATGGCGTCTGTCCTGCCGATGCGGCACCGATGGCCTATGTCCTGCCGATGCGGCACCGATGGCCTCTGTCCTGCTGATGCGGGACCGATGGCCTCTGTCCTGCTGATGCGGGACCGATGGCCTCTGTCCTGCCGATGCGGCACCGATGGCCTCTGTCCTGCTGATGCGGACCGATGGCCTCTGTCCTGCCGATGCGGCACCGATGGCCTCTGTCCTGCTGATGCGGGACCGATGGCCTCTGTCCTGCTGATGCGGCACCGATGGCCTCTGTCCTGCTGATGCGGGACCGATGGCCTCTGTCCTGCCGATGCGGCACCGATGGCCTCTGTCCTGCCGATGCGGCACCGATGTCCTCTGTCCTGCCGATGCGGCACCGATGGCCTCTGTCCTGCCGATGCGGCACCGATGGCCTCTGTCCTGCCGATGTGGCACCGATGGCCTCTGTCCTGCCGATGCGGCACCGATGGCCTCTGTCCTGCCGATGCGGCACCGATGGCCTCTGTCCTGCCGATGCGGCACCGATGGCCTCTGTCCTGCCGATGCGGCACCGATGGCCTCTGTCCTGCTGATGCGGGGCCGATGGCCTCTGTCCTGCTGATGCGGGACCGATGGCCTCTGTCCTGCTGATGCGGCACCGATGGCCTCTGTCCTGCCGATGCGGCACCGATGGCCTCTGTCCTGCCGATGCGGCACCGATGGCCTCTGTCCTGCCGATGCGGCACCGATGGCCTCTGTCCTGCCGATGCGGCACCGATGGCCTCTGTCCTGCCGATGCGGCACCGATGGCCTCTGTCCTGCCGATGCGTCACCGATGTCCTCTGTCCTGCTGATGCGGGACCGATGGCCTCTGTCCTGCCGATGCGGCACCGATGTCCTCTGTCCTGCCGATGCGTCGTCACTGTCTGTTGGCTCTCGATCGGCTCTGACAATGTGGTGCCTCACATTCTGTCCAGGCTCTGACAATGTGGTGCCTCACATTCTGTCCAGGCTCTGACAATGTGGTGCCTCACATTCTGTCCAGGCTCTGACAATGTGGTGCCTCACATTCTGTCCAGGCTCTGACAATGTGGTGCCTCACATTCTGTCCAGGCTCTGACAATGTGGTGCCTCGCATTCTGTCCAGGCTCTGACAATGTGGTGCCTCACATTCTGTCCAGGCTCTGACAATGTGGTGCCTCACATTCTGTCCAGGCTCTGACAATGTGGTTCCTCACATTCTGTCCAGGCTCTGACAATGTGGTGCCTCACATTCTGTCCAACAATATCGTTGGTGAGACTCGCATTCGTGACCATTGTCCAGTTGGCCGTCACGCCGTCAGTGTTGTCCTGGCTCACCCCTGCCTGTCGGTCGGCTCCATCAGTGTTGTCCTGTCTCACCCCTGCCTGTCGGTCGGCTCCGTCAGTGCTGCCCTGTCTCACCCCTGCCTGTCGGTCGGCTCCATCAGTGTTGTCCTGTCTCACCCCTGCCTGTCGGTCGGCTCCATCAGTGTTGTCCTGTCTCACCCCTGCCTGTCGGTCGGCTCCATCAGTGCTGTCCTGTCTCACCCCTGCCTGTCGGTCGGCTCCATCAGTGTTGTCCTGTCTCACCCCTGCCTGTCGGTCGGCTCCATCAGTGCTGTCCTGTCTCACCCCTGCCTGTCGGTCGGCTCCATCAGTGTTGTCCTGTCTCACCCCTGCCTGTCGGTCGGCTCCATCCTGTCTCACCCCTGCCTGTCGGTCGGCTCCATCAGTGTTGTCCTGTCTCACCCCTGCCTGTCGGTCGGCTCCGTCAGTGCTGTCCTGTCTCACCCCTGCCTGTCGGTCGGCTCCATCAGTGCTGTCCTGTCTCACCCCTGCCTGTCGGTCGGCTCCATCCTGTCTCACCCCTGCCTGTCGGTCGGCTCCATCAGTGCTGCCCTGTCTCACCCCTGCCTGTCGGTCGGCTCCATCCTGTCTCACCCCTGCCTGTCGGTCGGCTCCATCAGTGTTGTCCTGTCTCACCCCTGCCTGTCGGTCGGCTCCGTCAGTGCTGCCCTGTTTCACCCCTGCCTGTCGGTCGGCTCCGTCCTGTCTCACCCCTGCCTGTCGGTCGGCTCCATCAGTGCTGCCCTGTCTCACCCCTGCCTGTCGGTCGGCTCCATCAGTGTTGTCCTGTCTCACCCCTGCCTGTCGGTCGGCTCCATCAGTGCTGTCCTGTCTCACCCCTGCCTGTCGGTCGGCTCCATCCTGTCTCACCCCTGCCTGTCGGTCGGCTCCATCAGTGCTGCCTGTCTCACCCCTGCCTGTCGGTCGGCTCCATCAGTGCTGTCCTGTCTCACCCCTGCCTGTCGGTCGGCTCCGTCAGTGTTGTCCTGTCTCACCCCTGCCTGTCGGTCGGCTCCATCAGTGCTGTCCTGTCTCACCCCTGCCTGTCGGTCGGTTCCATCAGTGTTGTCCTGTCTCACCCCTGCCTGTCGGTCGGCTCCGTCAGTGTTGTGCTGTCTCACCCCTGCCTGTCGGTCGGCTCCATCAGTGCTGTCCTGTCTCACCCCTGCCTGTCGGTCGGCTCCGTCAGTGCTGTCCTGTCTCACCCCTGCCTGTCGGTCGGCTCCATCAGTGCTGTCCTGTCTCACCCCTGCCTGTCGGTCGGCTCCGTCCTGTCTCACCCCTGCCTGTCGGTCAGCTCCATCAGTGCTGTCCTGTCTCACCCCTGCCTGTCGGTCGGCTCCATCAGTGTTGTCCTGTCTCACCCCTGCCTGTCGGTCGGCTCCATCAGTGCTGTCCTGTCTCACCCCTGCCTGTCGGTCGGCTCCATCCTGTCTCACCCCTGCCTGTCGGTCGGCTCCATCAGTGTTGTCCTGTCTCACCCCTGCCTGTCGGTCGGCTCCGTCAGTGCTGCCCTGTCTCACCCCTGCCTGTCGGTCGGCTCCATCCTGTCTCACCCCTGCCTGTCGGTCGGCTCCATCCTGTCTCACCCCTGGCTGTCGGTCGGCTCCATCCTGTCTCACCCCTGCCTGTCGGTCGGCTCCATCAGTGTTGTCCTGTCTCACCCCTGCCTGTCGGTCGGCTCCATCAGTGCTGCCTGTCTCACCCCTGCCTGTCGGTCGGCTCCATCCTGTCTCACCCCTGCCTGTCGGTCGGCTCCATCCTGTCTCACCCCTGCCTGTCGGTCGGCTCCATCAGTGTTGTCCTGTCTCACCCCTGCCTGTCGGTCGGCTCCATCAGTGCTGCCTGTCTCACCCCTGTCTGTCGGTCGGCTCCATCCTGTCTCACCCCTGCCTGTCGGTCGGCTCCATCCTGTCTCACCCCTGCCTGTCGGTCGGCTCCATCAGTGCTGTCCTGTCTCACCCCTGCCTGTCGGTCGGCTCCATCAGTGTTGTCCTGGCTCACCCCTGCCTGTCGGTCGGCTCCGTCAGTGCTGTCCTGTCTCACCCCTGCCTGTCGGTCGGCTCCATCAGTGCTGCCTGTCTCACCCCTGCCTGTCGGTCGGCTCCATCAGTGTTGTCCTGTCTCACCCCTGCCTGTCGGTCGTCTCCATCAGTGCTGCCTGTCTCACCCCTTCCTGTCGGTCGGCTCCATCCTGTCTCACCCCTGCCTGTCGGTCGGCTCTATCAGTGTTGTCCTGTCTCACCCCTGCCTGTCGGTCGGCTCCATCCTGTCTCACCCCTGCCTGTCGGTCGGCTCCATCCTGTCTCACCCCTGCCTGTCGGTCGGCTCCATCCTGTCTCACCCCTGCCTGTCGGTCGGCTCCATCCTGTCTCACCCCTGCCTGTCGGTCGGCTCCATCCTGTCTCACCCCTGCCTGTCGGTCGGCTCCATCCTGTCTCACCCCTGCCTGTCGGTCGGCTCCATCAGTGCTGCCCTGTCTCACCCCTGCCTGTCGGTCGGCTCCATCAGTGTTGTCCTGTCTCACCCCTGCCTGTCGGTCGGCTCCATCAGTGCTGCCCTGTCTCACCCCTGCCTGTCGGTCGGCTCCATCAGTGCTGCCCTGTCTCACCCCTGCCTGTCGGTCGGCTCCATCAGTGCTGTCCTGTCTCACCCCTGCCTGTCGGTCGGCTCCATCAGTGCTGCCTGTCTCACCCCTGCCTGTCGGTCGGCTCCATCCTGTCTCACCCCTGCCTGTCGGTCGGCTCCATCCTGTCTCACCCCTGCCTGTCGGTCGGCTCCATCCTGTCTCACCCCTGCCTGTCGGTCGGCTCCATCCTGTCTCACCCCTGCCTGTCGGTCGGCTCCATCAGTGTTGTCCTGTCTCACCCCTGCCTGTCGGTCGGCTCCATCCTGTCTCACCCCTGCCTGTCGGTCGGCTCCATCCTGTCTCACCCCTGCCTGTCGGTCGGCTCCATCAGTGCTGCCTGTCTCACCCCTGCCTGTCGGTCGGCTCCATCAGTGTTGTTCTGTCTCACCCCTGCCTGTCGGTCGGCTCCATCCTGTCTCACCCCTGCCTGTCGGTCGGCTCCATCAGTGCTGCCTGTCTCACCCCTGCCTGTCGGTCGGCTCCATCAGTGCTGCCCTGTCTCACCCCTGCCTGTCGGTCGGCTCCATCAGTGCTGCCTGTCTCACCCCTGCCTGTCGGTCGGCTCCATCCTGTCTCACCCCTGCCTGTCGGTCGGCTCCATCCTGTCTCACCCCTGCCTGTCGGTCGGCTCCATCAGTGTTGTCCTGTCTCACCCCTGCCTGTCGGTCGGCTCCATCAGTGTTGTCCTGTCTCACCCCTGCCTGTCGGTCAGCTCCGTCAGTGCTGTCCTGTCTCACCCCTGCCTGTCGGTCGGCTCCATCAGTGCTGTCCTGTCTCACCCCTGCCTGTCGGTCGGCTCCGTCCTGTCTCACCCCTGCCTGTCGGTCGGCTCCATCCTGTCTCACCCCTGCCTGTCGGTCGGCTCCATCAGTGCTGCCTGTCTCACCCCTGCCTGTCGGTCGGCTCCATCAGTGTTGTCCTGTCTCACCCCTGCCTGTCGGTCGGCTCCATCAGTGTTGTCCTGTCTCACCCCTGCCTGTCGGTCGGCTCCGTCCTGTCTCACCCCTGCCTGTCGGTCGGCTCCATCAGTGCTGCCTGTCTCACCCCTGCCTGTCGGTCGGCTCCGTCAGTGCTGCCCTGTCTCACCCCTGCCTGTCGGTCGGCTCCATCCTGTCTCACCCCTGCCTGTCGGTCGGCTCCATCAGTGCTGCCTGTCTCACCTCTGCCTGTCGGTCGGCTCCATCCTGTCTCACCCCTGCCTGTCGGTCGGCTCCATCAGTGCTGCCTGTCTCACCCCTGCCTGTCGGTCGGCTCCATCCTGTCTCACCCCTGCCTGTCGGTCGGCTCCGTCCTGTCTCACCCCTGCCTGTCGGTCGGCTCCATCAGTGCTGCCTGTCTCACCCCTGCCTGTCGGTCGGCTCCATCCTGTCTCACCCCTGCCTGTCGGTCGGCTCCATCCTGTCTCACCCCTGCCTGTCGGTCGGCTCCATCAGTGTTGTCCTGTCTCACCCCTGCCTGTCGGTCGTCTCCATCAGTGTTGTCCTGTCTCACCCCTGCCTGTCGGTCGGCTCCATCCTGTCTCACCCCTGCCTGTCGGTCGGCTCCATCAGTGCTGCCTGTCTCACCCCTGCCTGTCGGTCGGCTCCATCAGTGCTGTCCTGTCTCACCCCTGCCTGTCGGTCGGCTCCATCAGTGCTGCCTGGCTCTGGGCGCCATCTGTTACCTGAGTAACGTCGAGCCAGCCGAGGTGCACGCCAACATGGCGCTGCTGGAGACGGTGGCGTTCACGGCCGGCCGGCGGGAGGGCGGCGCCGCGCCCGCTCCCCCGGCCGCCGGCCCGCTGCTGGCCACCGCCGCGCTCCAGGCCTGGACTCTAATGGTCGCCGATGTGGCGCACAACGCCCTGCTCAAGGTCGCAAACAGGTGAGGCACGCGAAATGGTCTCAAGGTCACAAACAGACGAGGCACGTGGAATGGTCCACTCAAGGTCAAAGCCGAGTAAGGCACGCATATCGTCCTGCTCAAGGTCGGCAAATAGGTAAGGCTCGCTGGTTCGATAAGGCGCACGCAAATGGCTCGCTGAACACATGGTGGCCAAATTCAAGATTTAGGGGGAATGGAAGGATGACAAAATTGCTTGTTTTATCAAAACATATAGGACGAAGGAGGTGTCCTGGTCTAAAAACATGAAAATAAGGTCAGAATTTTCATGTTTTTTTTTGTGCTGTACACTCCATTTCATGATATCACATCATGCAATAATGTTGTCATCCCTCCCCTAATTCTGTGAATTTGGCCACTATGGCTGAACATGGAAACTGTCTGAGCTGTGTGCTGTGTTTGCCGGTTGTCGCCTGTGGAAAGCTGTGGCCCCGGCGGCTAGCCGGCCGGTGCGACTTGGTCTGCCGGCGCCCGGCGGTGACAGCCGGGGAGAGCAGCTGGGTCAGAGTCGCGACTCGCGCCCGAGGTCGGTGGTGTCTGCCGGGACCGGGTCGGGTCGGTGTCCGCCGGCTGGGTACGGGTCGCCGGCGGTGGAGGGAGAGCTTAGAGAAAGTGCAGAGCAATCAGCCACGAACCGTGGGGGAAAGTGAGAGCGGTGAGGTGGACGAGAGAAGCCGGCGGTACCGGTGAAGGGAGAGGGTGGGAGAAAGCTGCCGGACTGCGAAGAAAGTGTCCTGGCTGGTGAGACGTGTCGGTGCCTGGTGCTCGACAGAAGGTGGCGGGTCGGAGGTGAAAGTGTAGACAGTTGTCGAGGTAACGCTGCGTCAATGCCGAGGTCACGGCCGATGGGTGGTTTACGGGTTCTGGATCGGTAATAATGGCCGCGTAATAATACTGGTCAGTGTAAGCCTGGAATCGGGATTGGGCACGTGCCGCAGGGAAACACAGCATAATTGGCGGCCGACTTTCGTGGCTAAGCCACACGGAAATAAAATATCGACTTTCTATTTGTTAACTGGCATTCTGTGGTTTTGTTTTTTATTGGAGTGATGTTAGTTTCTCATATGTTGCGAGTCGTGTTTGAAGTCTGTTCATTGCCGCGTGCGGATATTCTGTGTGCCTGCCTCGGCTCCTGCACCCGTCTCCATGTGACGTGCTGACGGTGACGTGCTGACGGTGACGTGCTGACGTGCTGACGGTGACGTGCTGACGTGCTGACGGTGACGTGCTGACGTGCTGACGGTGACGTGCTGACGGTGACGTGCTGACGGTGACGTGCTGACGTGCTGACGGTGACGTGCTGACGGTGACTTGCTGACGTGCTCCCCTTTAGCCAGCTGCCGCGGCTGACGGAGCTGCTCGTGTGACGTGCTGACAGTGACGTGCTGACGGTGACGTGCTGACGGTGACGTGCTGACGTGTTCCCCTGCAGCCAGCTGCCGCGGCTGACGGGGCTGCTCGTGTGACGTGCTGACGGCGACGTGCTGACGTGCTCCCCTGCAGCCAGCTGCCGTGGCTGACGGAGCTGCTCGTGTGACGTGCTGACGGTGCTGACGTGCTCCCCCGCAGCCAGCTGCCGCGGCTGACGGAGCTGCTCGTGTGACGTGCTGACGGTGACGTGCTGACGTGCTCCTCTGCAGCCGGCTGACGGAGCTGCTCGTGCGACGTGCTGACGGTGTTGCCGTGCGCTCCCCTGCAGCCAGCTGCCGCGGCTGACGGAGCTGCTCGTGTGACGTGCTGACGGCGACGTGCTGACGTGCTCCCCTTTAGCCAGTTGCCGCGGCTGACGGAGCTGCTCGTGTGACGTGCTGACGTGCTGACGTGCTGACGTGCTGACGTGCTCCCCTGCAGCCAGCTGCCGCGGCTGACGGAGCTGCTCGACTCGTCCGACGTGGACCTGCGGATCGCTGCCGGCGAGGCCATCGTGGCCGTGTACGAGCTGCTCTGGAACGTCGACGACGAGTTTGTCGGCGACGACCTGGACGGCCTGTGTGCCCAGCTGCGCCAGCTGGCCACTGACTCGACCAAGTCGCGCAAGAAGAGCGACCGCAAACAGCAGCGCTGCGTCTTCCGAGATATCCTGCACACGTTTGAGGTACGGGTGGGATGAGAGGCGGGAGCCGCCCGGGAGCCGCCCGGGAGGCGTGGGAACTGCTGGGTAATGGCACCGCAGTCAGGCTGGAAGTCGTTCTGAAGCTTACCGTTTGAGACCGAACACCGTGTGAAGTCTGTCCTTGTCAGGAACTGTTCTACCACTTAACGTGTAAATCGGTCCTATGTTTAACCCTCGCACCGACGGGTGTCTGAGCCAACTTAGAACCGACGGGGGGGGGGGATAACCGCCCCCCCCCCCAATATCTCGAAAACTACGCAACGTAGCGAGAAGCGGAAAACGGCCTTAGGTAGGCCGTGACGAGTACTAGAGAAAATACAGTGTGATTTTTATCAGGTCAATATTGAGATCACCAAAGGTCAAAACAGGTCAAATCTTCTCATTTCGAGTAAATCGAGCATTGCTTCACATAATCCGGGCTAGCTCGGTGACTAAGATAGCTAGGAACATACGGTAAAAGGCACTGAAAAGCCCTTGAAACGCTCTTTCGGAAAAAAATGTCCTCAGATTTGAGATAGGGTCAATAGATTTTGAGGCTCCAGAGGTCCGCAAATGTCAAAAAGGCAAATTTCTCGGGAAATGTTTTTGCCAATAACTGTTTATTTATATAAGCTAGAGCAACGCTTTTGTCATCATCGTGTTTCTCCTGTGACGGCGCATCGGTTGGTATATCGGATGGCCTAGCTAGGTCAAATTCGAAAATTGACCTGATCTGAGCTGAGGTCATGTCAAGGTCAAGTACAATTTTTATATCGCTGGATGACAATCGATAAGAGAAACAGAATGGTGAAAACCCTATCACTCTGTCCCACGTAGAAGACGAGTTATTGTACAAAAACAAAATATGCCCTGGGGGCACATTGGATTTGACCTCGAAGAGGTAACTGAAGAAAATTGCAACATAAATTCTTCTGCTTAGCTCCAACATAGTGATATTGATGAAAACTGACAAGATTTAGCTAGGTTTATTCGATTGGTGCGCATTTCAATTTTCTCCCATTGACTTATAATAGGGAGGTCACCAAATTGACATGATCTCAGGTCACCGATATTAAAAAAATCCGAGATAAACGAATTGTAGATACATATGCCCTTATTACACTGAGTTTCAAACTATTTGGTTAACCACTGTGACTTTGGCATGATGTCAAACTCTCAAAAACGTGACTTGAGATCAGGTCATTTAATGTGACCTGACGACGTGACCTTGAAAGTTAGGTGAACATTTACAGACAATGTGTACAATTGTTCAATGAACAGCTGTACGAAATTTTGCGGCGCTACGTGGCGACGGTTTTTAGCTATCTACGCACAACCTCAGGGGGGAGGGGGCGGATATCCCCCCCCCCCCCGTCGGTGCGAGGGTTAATATCACACCTGATGGTGAATAATTGTGACGCATCAGTGGTTCGGACCGTTTGTGTAAAGTATAATGTTTTGCTCTGCTACAGGATAATGTGGGGTGGTGTACATCTTGTTTCTTTCCTGATCAAACCTTAAACCTTTTGCTGAAACACTCTAAATACCATGCAATATTATATACCGCTAGTGTATCGTGTTGACGCCGATGGTTGCCCTGCTGACTCAAGTGCGATGCCTCTTCTCAGGATGACGAGTTCCCGAGTGACCAGGTCAAGTTCGGCAAGGAGGTCCTAGTCATCGACACGTGGTCAAAGAAACACCTCTACGACTTCTTGGCGTCGGTAGGTTGGCCTGCTGGTGCGGGCGGATCATCGTACACCATGAGTGGTGCAGTCGGAGCGCCCGCGATCTTCAGTCATGGTGATCGTTATTGCTCTCGTTAGTCGATGCGACCGCATGTGCGTGCGGGACTTTGTCTCATTTTGCCGGACAGTGCGCAGTGGTAGAGTGCCACTGGCGTTAGTCGACCGGCCTCTCCGTGGCAGGGGTGTGTAATGCTGGCCTGGTTACTATCCAGCTCTCTGGTGGCCTGCCTGTCGTCTGTCTGCCGGTCTGTGTCACTGACCGCCCGTCTGTCTGTCTGTCTGTCTGTCTGTCTGTCTGGTCAGGTGTTGCGGTCCGGTACCAACACGCACCTGAAGCAGAACGAGCTGGTGCGCGCCGCGCTGGGCCTGGGCGCCCCGCTGCTAACGGCCAGCTCGCAGGCGCCACGCGTCTCCAAACTAGACCGCATGTACCAGCTGAACGAGGCGACCAAGTGCCGCCAGCAGGCGCGCGGCAAGTATCGCGACAAACGAACGGCCATCTTCGACTGACCGACGCCGGGTGTGCCCTCCCTCGCCTACCCTCCTCGGCGGCGCGCGCAGTTGAGTTCCTTGGCCGACATATCGCAGCTAGCGGTACGCTCTCCTCCGTGCCGCCGTGCCGCCGTGCTCGCAGCTTAGTCGTGCTTCAGGCGGATACAGACACGCTGAAAGGTTAGCAAATTAGACACTGGGACGCCACGCAGCGGTCTGGAAGTGTCCGTACGCCCGCGCTGTTTTTTTTTTAGATCGAGTCGAGTTCCGCTGCTACCAGTGCCATCTGCCGGCATGATTATGTACCTCTGCTCCTCTTGAGCGCCGCTGGGTGGCGGGTAGTTTGAGCGGCCTGGCTCGCGCAGCCGGAATTCTCAGCTCGAGCGTGGTGTTGTAAATTCTGCCTTCCACCGGGGAATGTGTGTAAATCGTGTAAACAATGAGCTGCACATAGCATATGCACGCGTAGGCCTGTTGAGGGTTTCGTAAATTTTAGTCTGTAGTATTTTTGTAATGTTTAAAAGTTTATACGGTAAATGTGAGGCGTGCATAGCCTGACTGCCTTTTGGACGGTTTCTTTCTGGACATCGACGGAGAGTCGGTTTTTAGATCATCGCTTCATCCGGAGACGTGTCAGGTCGGGTGGTATGGCGTGGAAGGATGCGATGTGGTGCGCTGACTGCTGGCTCCTCCTATGGGGTTGCCCGACTGGCCCTGTGTAGTATACCATAGTATTGTCTCCTCCGTTTCAGTTGTGGGGGGCGATGTTTTGCGCTGCTGCCTGCAGCCCTTCCCAGTCTGTCTGTCAGTGTGTCGGCCTGCGGTCACTACACCGCCGTCTTGGTATATTTTAGTGTCGGTGGGACAATAAACGACCGAGATCCCGCTGTCGGCCTCTCTGTGCCTGTCTGTGCCTGTCTGTCCCGAACTGGTGGTGTCGCGCCGCGGCCGGTGACGCGGAGTTAGCCAGCCGGGTGAGCGCTGCTGCTGCCGCTGATGGGTTGTGAACTCAGCACAGGGTGGACGGGGTACGGTAGGTACCCGGTCTGGTGTTCCTCGCGGTCGAGGCAGCAGATACGAGAGACCACTTCCAAGATTAACACCATAGTGACAGGATGAACTTCGTTATGGGCGCCAAGTGACCATAAGTAGTCGGTGCGCCCCAAAAACCCAATTATCATCATCCAAGATTAAGCTGCCCAAGTGCAGAGGCTACACAGCGAGAGATGTGTGCAGAGGCTACACAGCGAGAGATGTTCAGTATTGTCGATAACTAAGTCGGCATTTAAGTCGATACTGTTCAGTCAGTTTTACGCGGTCTTCCTGCCACACATGTTACAGATGCACGTGCCACGGTCTTCCTGCCACACATGTTACAGCTGCACGTGACACGGTCTTCCTGCCACACATGTTACAGATGCACGTGACACGGTCTTCCTGCCACACATGTTACAGCTGCACGTGACACGGTCTTCCTGCCACACATGTTACAGATGCACGTGACACGGTCTTCCTGCCACACATGTTACAGCTGCACGTGACACGGCCTTCCTGCCACACATGTTACAGCTGCACGTGACACGGCCTTCCTGCCACACATGTTACAGCTGCACGTGACACGGTCTTCCTGCCACACATGTTACAGCTGCACGTGACATGGTATGTTGCTGGATGTTTCTTGCTTCCGATGTGATGTGTAGGGAAAACAAGATTCCTACGGCCATACTGGTGTTACAATTCAACATAACATTTTTAGTCGTATTAGGAATACTCACAAGTTGCTTTGGATTAACATTTTTAATCTACTGCCCCGTAACTGCGGATTCACCGAAACCTTGAGCACCCTGACCTACAGTTTTGACTCCTTGCAAGACAGCTCAGAGGTGCTTTGATATTAGGCAGTGATGAAGAGGGATAAACAGACCGTCTGTGTATGCCTCTTCAGGAGAGTTACTCTCCTCACTCTCTCCTCGCTGTGCTCACACCTTTCAATACGGTGTTGAAACGCCGGCCTGCGACCCGTTCGTTTGTTTTCTACTCGTGCTTCGTGTAGTAAATTAACAAGCACGTGCGCAAGGCTAATCACCAATATCAGCATCGGGTCTGCCCTTGTTTAGCCGCGTCTCGGTGCCCTAACTGGTCGTGGTGTTTCGTCAGTACTCAGTCGGATTGTCTTCCTCCGTCCTGCCTCCAGTGGAGCACCACGCTGGCGGATGGCGGCATATGCACGAACCCCTCCTTGGTGTTCCTGGGTTGCGGCGGCGGCGGCGGCGCGGCTCCGGGCGTCACCGTGAACTGGAGTACCAGTCGGCTGGCGAACAGAAACGGCTCTCCTGCCGGGCCACCGTCTCGGCCGGCCCTCTCCTGCCGGGCCACCGTCTCGGCCGGCCCTCTCCTGCCGAGCCACCGTCTCGGCCGGCCCTCTCCTGCCGGGCCACCGTCTCGGTCGGCCCTCTCCTGCCGGGCCACCGTCTCGGCCGGCCCTCCTGCCGGGCCACCGTCTCGGCCGGCCCTCTCCTGCCGGGCCACCGTCTCGGCCGGTCCTCTCCTGCCGGGCCACCGTCTCGGCCGGCCCTCTCCTGCCGAGCCACCGTCTCGGCCGGCCCTCTCCTGCCGGGCCACCGTCTCGGCCGGCCGGTGGCGCCGGCCCATACCGAACGCCACCGCTCGCTCGTCGGCGCCCAACTCGCCGTCCTCCGTGATGAACCGCTCCGGCCGGAACGCCGCCGGGTCGCCCCAGTACTCGGCGTCATCTGTACGGCGCGCAGATCGGAGAACACGAACGCGCCGCGCGCGGCACGGAGTACGGGCCGAGCGGCAGCCCGGCACAGAGTACGGGCCGAGCGACACAAAGTACGGGTCGAGCGGCACAGATTACGGGCCGAGCGACACAGAATACGGGCCGAGCGACACAGAATACGGGCCGAGCGACACAAAGTACGGGCCGAGCGGCAGCCCGGCACAGATTACGGGCCGAGCGACACAGAATACGGGTCAAGCGACACAAAGTACGGGCCGAGCGACACAAAGTACGGGCCGAGCGGCACAGAGTACGGGCCGAGCGACACAAAGTACGGGCCGAGCGACACAAAGTACGGGCCGAGCGACACAGAGTACGGGCCGAGCGGCAGCCCGGCACAAAGTACGGGCCGAGCGGCGCAGAGTACGGGCCGAGCGGCACAGTACGGGCCGAGCAGCAGCCCGGCACAGAGTACGGGCCGCGCGGCGCAGAGTACGGGCCGAGCGGCAGCCCGGCACAAAGTACGGGCCGAGCGACACAAAGTACGGGCCGAGCGGCGCAGAGTACGGGCCGAGCAGCAGCCCGGCACAGAGTACGGGCCGCGCGGCGCAGAGTACGGGCCGAGCGGCAGCCCGGCACAGAGTACGGGCCGAGCGGCAGCCCGGCACAAAGTACGGGCCGAGCGACACAAAGTACGGGCCGAGCGGCACAGTACGGGCCGAGCAGCAGCCCGGCACAGAGTACGGGCCGCGTGGCGCAGAGTACGGACCGAGCAGCAGCCCGGCACAGAGTACGGGCCGAGCGGCAGCCCGGCACAGAGTACGGGCCGAGCGGCGCCAAACGACGTGCAGTGCGACAGCACCGTGTGTAGTTGGAGCACCTCCTCGGTGACGGCGCGGCAGAGCGGCAGCCGCTCCCTACCGACCACCGCGTGCAACCCCTGCTGCAGACGGCGCTGCACGGTCCGGTGGCGCGCTAGCTCCAGCAGCGTCCAGCCCAGCACGTGCGCCGACGTGTCGCCGCCGCCCGCGAACAGGTCCATGCCGGTCACAGTTCTGGTGCGTGCAGCCGCGCTCGGACGCGCCTCCGCCGCCAGGAAGTCGTCCACGAAGTCGCGTGGCGGCTCGTCGGGCCGCAGTGTGGCGGTGTGATCGCGCACCAGGTCGGCGAACATGTTGGCAACCTTGTTGCGGTGGTTGACGGCCAGCTGGAAGCCGGACCAGCGCGGCAGCAGGTGGCGCACTGGCGGCCAGATGTTCACCGGCACGTCCACGCCGACCAGGCTGACCATTTCGCCGATGGTGGCGTGCAGCTCGTCCAGCCGCCGGTCGTCCAGCTCGTACCGCCGGCCGGCGATCACCTGACGTTGATGATGGCCGGTCGAGCATGCCGCGCAGGGGCGTCTGGCGGTAGGAGGTGGCGCGCAGCACGCGCGACAGGCCGCGGTACTCGTCAACGTCAGCGATGTGCGCCTCCATGCTCCGCTTGCCGAAGCCGAGCTGGCGCAGGTGGGAGAGCGTGAAGCGCCGGTGTTTGGTCCAGAGTGATGAAGCAGGGCCTGGTGTTCGCCCCCGGCGAACACCAGGCCCTGCTTCTTCATGAAGGCGCGGTAAATGAAGGTGAAGACATCCGGCCGGCCGGAGAAGGCCGGCTCGCCGAACGCCTGCTTCCTGTCTGATGACTACCTGCGGCGCGCCGCCGGGCAGCAGCAGGCTGAACACGGGCCCGTAGCGGCGCGCCAGCCGCTCGAAGGCGGCCGTCTGGCCGAGCCATTGACCTATATAAGTAGACGAACTACTCCAGCTGTTGCGCCGCCCGGCAGCCGTTCCCGGTTGAAGCGACACTAGCGCCGCAGCGGAGAGCGCATGAGTTAGCGCGGAAATGCTGTTGTTATGGCAGAGGGGCGATATTTGACCATAATCACCGTCAACGTCCAGGCTGAATATTTTTATTCCATGTTATTCATTATGAATGTCTCTAAGTCCTCAAACCTTTTCCAGTGCGCTACCTCACGCGGTTTTGAGTTACAGGCCGGCAAATATCGCCCTTCCGCCATAGCAGAAGCATTGCCGCGCTAACTCAATCCCTTCTCCGCTTCGGCACTAGTGTCGACTAGCGGGAACGGTTTCCGGGCGGAGTAGTCCGTCTATACCTATATATGTCAATGGGCCGAGCCGGGCGATCAGCAGCAGCACTGGCAGCGTCCCCAGGGCTGCGGGCCGGGCGAGAACCGGGCCGGCCGGCGCGGCCCCAGCGGACGCAGAGAGACGGGACGGACGCCGGTGGTGGTGGAGGGAGACGGGACGGACGCCGGTGGTGGTGGAGGGAGACGGGACGGACGCCGGTGGTGGTGGGAGGGAGACGGGCGCCGGTGGTGGTGGGAGGGAGACGGACGCCGGTGGTGGTGGTTTGGAGACGGACGCCGGTGGTGGTGGGAGACGGAGACGGGACGGACGCCGGTGGTGGTGGGAGGGGGACGGGACAGACGCCGGTGGTGGCGGGAGGGAGACGGGACGGACGCCGGTGGTGGTGGGAGGGAGACGTGACGGACGCCGGTGGTGGTCGGGAGACGAGACGGACGCCGGTGGTGGTGGGAGACGGGACGGACGCCGGTGGTGGTGGGAGGGAGACGGGACGGACGCCGGTGGTGGTGGGAGGGAGACGTGACGGACGCCGGTGGTGGTGGGAGACGGAGACGGGACGGACGCCGGTGGTGGTGGGAGAGAGACGAACGCCGGTAGTGGTGGGAGACGGGACGGACGCCGGTGGTGGTGGGATACGGAGACGGGACGGACACCGGTGGTGGTGGGAGGGAGACGGACGCCGGTGGTGGTGGGAGACGGATATGGGACAGACACCGGTGGTGGTGGGAGGGAGACGGGACGGACGCCGGTGGTGGTGGGAGGGAGACGGGACGGACGCCGGTGGTGGGAAACGGAGACTGGACGGACGCCGGTGGTGGTGGGAGACGGAGACGGGACGGACGCCGGTGGTGGCGGGAGGGAGACGGGACGGATGTTGGTGGTGGTGGGAGGGAGACGGGACGGACGTTGGTGGTGGTGGGAGGGAGACGGGACGGACGCCGGTGGTGATGGGAGGGAGACGGGACGGACGCCGGTGGTGGTGGGAGGGAGACGGGACGGACGCTGGTGGGAGACGGAGACGGGAGGGACGTCGGTGGTGGTGGGAGGGAGATGGGACGGACGCCGGTGGTGGTGGGATACGGAGACGGGACGGACGCCGGTGGTGGTGGGAGGGAGACGGGACGGACGCCGGTGGTGGTGGGAGGGAGACGGGACGGACGCCGTTGGTGGTGGGAGGGAGACGGGACGGACGCCGGTGGTGGTGGGAGACGGAGACGGAGCATTTCGACACGTTCCCACCTTGTGACCGGTTTCGTTACCGACCAGTAACGACAACACGCAAACGACCGATACCGACGTATAAAACGATCATGTATTTGATCAGATAAGTACAGATCGCAGTGCCGGACGGACGCGAGGCCGGCAGGCTCCGGATCCCACGCCGGCCCGGCCAAGGCACACCGGTTGTCGCGCACGCAGCGTAAGAGCATTTGGAGGAGGTAAATTGTCTTATCCTGTAGACTAGCGGAGGTTACAGGTTTGGCACAACACTGCTGGCGCGGGTGCCGCTATGACACTAAGTGGACACACACGCACGCGCGACTTTTTAGCGAATGTTAACGGATTCGCAGCGGCCGCCGCAGGCCGGAGTTTGTCATTCCTGAGCCTATGGACAGCTAAAACTATGAGTAAAAGGTGGGCCGCGGCGCACGGCGGAGGCCCTCTCACACCGCTCCGCCGGCGCCACCACGCGGTCCATTATGCGTCGTTAAGCCGGGTGAAGCGGACGCGCTCTGTGGATTACTGATTAACTAGGCGGCAGTGAGGCGTTCCCGTACTTTGGCACACACACTCCGCGCACACGCAGCCAGACGCACACCGACAGACACACACACGTACAAGCCCAGTCGGGACGGAGAGCGGCGCTGGCCGGCCGCCGCGCTGTCTCAGTCTCTGTCTCACTGTCTCACTCTCCTCCGTCTCTGCAGCGGCGGAGCGCCGTCCGTGAGACGCGCCACACCGCGCCGCTCTACGACTGACAGGTGCGGTAGAACTCTGCGCGCGTCGTGATGGTGTGCAGGTACCCCTCCATGCGCTGATTCAGCGACATCACCTCGTCCGAGAGGTCCCGCAGCCGGATCTCGTACACCGAGAACTCAGAGTTCATCTCTGTAGACACACACACGGTGGGGAAGCGGCGTCAGAGTCGGTGCAGAGCGTAGGCAAGTGACCTTAACAGGGTGTGGGGAAAATACAAATTATTCGTCACCACGTCACGCGAGGCACACGCGCATCTGGCCGCGCGGCGTGCGACCAGGTCTCCGAATACTGTCACACAACATGGACAAATCAGCTCCACCATCATCACTCCGGGCAGCAGGACCATCATCACTCCGGGCAGCAGGACCATCATCACTCCGGGCAGCAGGACTCCGTCACACACACACTGAATCCGGGCAGGACTCCGTCACACACACACACACACACACACACTGAAGTGTCGGGGGTCAGCGCAGTCGGTACCACACAGCATGGGGCATTCGACATTCCTGGCCGGCCGAACACTCACCTCTGAGCTCGTCCACCTGTCCGTTGGCCCGCAGCGCCAGGTTGTTGGCACGCTCCAGCAGGCGGCGCGCTCGCTCGCGGGCCGAGCCGCTGGTCTGCTCCTTCTCGCGCAGCAGCGCGATGGCCGCCTCGTAGTCTGTCTCCAGCTCAGACACCTTCTGCTGCGCCTTGTCAGCCAGCGCGCCGGCCGCCGCCGCCTGCCGACCGAGACCGGCCCACGTCAGATGGATCAGCGCCCAGTGGTGACAGCAGGTCAGCAGGTCACAGCGCCCAGTGGTGACAGCAGGTCAGCAGGTCACAGCGCCCAGTGGTGACAACAGGTCAGCAGGTCACAGCGCCCAGTGGTGACAGCAGGTCAGCAGGTCACAGCGCCCAGTGGTGACAGCAGGTCAGCAGGTCACAGCGCCCAGTGGTGACAGCAGGTAAGCAGGTCACAGCGCCCAGTGGTGACAGCAGGTCAGCAGGTCACAGCGCCCAGTGGTGACAGCAGGTCAGCAGGTCACAGCGCCCAGTGGTGACAGCAGGTCAGGAGGTCACAGCGCCCAGTGGTGACAGCAGGTCAGGAGGTCAAAGCGCCCAGTGGTGACAGCAGGTCAGGAGGTCACAGCGCCCAGTGGTGACAGCAGGTCAGGAGGTCACAGCACCCAGTGGTGACAGCAGGTCAGGAGGTTACAGCGCCCGGTGGTGACAGCAGGTCAGGAGGGGTGACAAGCAACGATCGACATCTCTTTTCTGTAACGTATCGCATCTCATGTTGCACATGTAACTAATAAGCCAACGCGAACAGGACGCAGTCCTTCGCCACCACCCCACGTACCTGACTGCATCCCTCCACCGCTCCTGCCACCAGACAGTCCCTCCGTCCTCCCCGGCGCTCCCCCCCCCCCCGCGCCTCTCCCACCACGGGCCGTCCCTCTCCGCCTGCGCCGTCCTCTGCCCGGCGCCCCCCCCCCCGCGCCCCTCCCACCACGGGTCTCCGCCCGCGCCGTCCTCTGCCCGGCACTGACCTCCTTCACTGCTCCGCGCACGTCCAGCTCGTTCCTGGAGAACTCGCGGGTCAGCGTCCGCTGCCGGTCGCGCAGCTGTCCCACCGTGACCAGCGACTCGTTGGCCTGCCGCTGCGCCTCGCCCGCCTCAGACGCGATCTGAAGCACGGGTTACACAGGTCAGACGGCTGAGACAGCTCAGACGCTGCGTCACACGAACCAACACGAAGAAAGCAAACAAAGTAGAATGAGGTACTGGGGAGGAAACGGCATACTTGGGAGAAAACGGCATACTTGGGTAGAAAACGGCATACTTGGGGAGAAAACGGCATACTTGGGGAGAAAACGGCATACTGGGTTTTGACACAACAGACGTTAAAGGGAATAGTTCACATTTAACATGGGGTTTTGAACTGAGATTGTAGATTTGTAGAGCAAATCGAAAAATGGGTTGTGTGAAAAAATTAGCTCCCTGCGCCAAGTAATTTCGACACAGGACTATAAGTGGGGCCCCTTTTAGAAGACGCTGTTTCGTGCCCCGCTCGGGGCACAAAACTTGTTTCGGGTCCTCACAACGGTTGTTTACGTTACAAGCAGCCTGCGTACATATGCCTAAAGTCTGTCGTTATTGTGTGCAATAGTTTCCATAACCAAACTACTATCTACATGACGTCATAATTGTCGTGAAGTTTTGTTATGGCCATGAAGGAGAAAAGAGAACCATGCCCATTTTCGACGGATATTCATCAAATGCCATATTCGTTTTGTAAGCTCGAAATACCCCGTATAGCCAAATTTCAAGACAACTTTCAAGGTGACCTATTCCCTTTAAGAAGCAAAGTACTCAACGGTGAGTGTAGCGGTAAAACAGGATCTTAAATTCACACCATCAAATTTAGCAGAAGTCATACCTTTTAACCTTCCAACCATCAAACGCGTTATACAGTGCGAGTGGTGACCCATATCAGGCTCCACCCACGAGTCCATCACGCATCGTGACCACGCGTTATACAGTGCGAGTGGTGACCCATATCAGGCTCCACCCACGAGTCCATCACGCATCGTGACCACGCGTTATACAGTGCGAGTGGTGACCCATATCAGGCTCCACCCACGAGTCCATCACGCATCGTGACCACGCGTTATACAGTGCGAGTGGTGACCCATATCAGGCTCCACCCACGAGTCCATCACGCATCGTGACCACGCGTTATACAGTGCGAGTGGTGACCCATATCAGGCTCCACCCACGAGTCCATCACGCATCGTGACCACGCGTTATACAGTGCGAGTGGTGACCCATATCAGGCTCCACCCACGAGTCCATCACGTATCGTGACCACGCGTTATACAGTGCGAGTGGTGACCCATATCAGGCTCCACCCACGAGTCCATCACGCATCGTGACCACGCGTTATACAGTGCGAGTGGTGACCCATATCAGGCTCCACCCACGAGTCCATCACGCATCGTGACCACGCGTTATACAGTGCGAGTGGTGACCCATATCAGGCTCCACCCACGAGTCCATCACGCATCGTGACCACGCGTTATACAGTGCGAGTGGTGACCCATATCAGGCTCCACCCACGAGTCCATCACGCATCGTGACCACGCGTTATACAGTGCGAGTGGTGACCCATATCAGGCTCCACCCACGAGTCCATCACGTATCGTGACCACGCGTTATACAGTGCGAGTGGTGACCCATATCAGGCTCCACCCACGAGTCCATCACGCATCGTGACCACGCGTTATACAGTGCGAGTGGTGACCCATATCAGGCTCCACCCACGAGACCATCACGCATCGTGACCACGCGTTATACAGTGCGAGTGGTGACCCATATCAGGCTCCACCCACGAGTTCATCACGCATCCCCAGCCGCACTGGAGGGCCATGCCCAGCTCTCACCGATGTCAGGTCGGCCTCTGCCTGTTCGATGTTGGTTTCGGCCGATCCCATGGCGGTGCGGGCCGCCTGCTGGGCGGTGCCGGCGCGGTCCAGGGCCGTCATCACCGACTGAGCCGTCTCCAGGATCTGCTCGGCCTGCGCCTTGGCGAAGTCGGCGCGCCGCTTCAGCGCGTTGGCCGTTGCCAGGTCCTCGGCCGTATCGTCCAGGATGCCCTGGATGTTGGTCAGCGAGGCGATCGTCTCGTTGATCTGCCGCGCCAGGTCGGTGATCTGCTCCGGCCGCAGCGAGATCGACATGTCCTGTGTCTGTGGATGCCAGCCAGCAGCGTCAGTGGAGCGCGGTGGAGCGCAGTGGAGCACAGACGGGCCGCGAGACACGGCTACGGGCCCCATGTGTGACGTGGGTCAAGTTTCGGAGAACGTTCAGTCGAGATCCTAATTCCCCTTGCCGCTTCAAAATAAAGACGAAAGTCAATGGCGATTGATTAATTTGAGGACTATGTTGTATTATACGCCTCCCTGAAAATCTGGTCAGCGACGAGTTGCCGACAGGTGGCGGCCACATACGTGACTGCCGTGACTGCCGAGCCGTCAGGTCACGTCAGGTCGGCAGCCTCCGCCTGACGTACTGCCGAGGCGTCACTGCCTACCTCCTGGGCCATGTCCCGGATGGCCTGCGGCGAGGCGCCGTCCTCGGCCAGGAAGTCTCCGATCTGCAGCAGAAGCTCCTCCACGCGCAGCTTGGTCGTCTCGGTGCGGTTGTGGTTCAGCTCGGCGCCCGTGAACGCCATCTGCGCCAGACTGTGTGCCTCCTCGGCCGCCCGCTTCGCCATCGTCACCTACCGGACCGGGGTATAAGCCGTCAGCTGCCGTTCATACGGGTCACAGAGGCGCGTCAGATGCCATACAGGCAGATATTCACAGGCAACACAGAGGCAGACAGGTCACTCCGCACCACAGAGGCAGACAGGTCACTCCGCACCACAGAGGCAGACAGGTCACTCCGCACCACAGAGGCAGACAGGTCACTCCGCACCACAGAGGCAGACAGGTCACTCCGCACCACAGAGGCAGACAGGTCACTCCGCACCACAGAGGCCGACAGGTCACTCCGCACCACAGAGGCAGACAGGTCACTCCGCACCACAGAGGCAGACAGGTCACTCCGCACCACAGAGGCAGACAGGTCACTCCGCACCACAGAGGCAGACAGGTCACTCCGCACCACAGAGGCAGGACAGGTCACTCCGCACCACAGAGAACGAGGCAAAAATGAACACACACTGGCAAAACTTGTCTTGCTTGTATTGGTATGGGGAAAAAGAGGATTGATTGATTTAATAACATTTATATAAATCCCATCAGCTACTTTCACAGCTCCTTTTACACTTAAAAACCCATCCATTTCCCCAGGTGGCTGACATCCCCTCTCATGCAGACGAGTGACACCCCTGCTGCACCCCCCCCCCTCCGGCAGACGAGTGACACCCTGCTGCCCCCCCCCCCCCCTCCGGCAGACGAGTGACACCCTGCTGCCCCCCCCCCCCCCTCCGGCAGACGAGTGACACCCTGCTGCCCCCCCCCCCCCCCTCCGGCAGACGAGTGACACCCTGCTGCCCCCCTCCCTCCGGCAGACGAGTGACACCCTGCTGCCCCCCCCCTCCGGCAGACGAGTGACACCCTGCTGCCCCCCCCCCCCCCCTCCGGCAGACGAGTGACACCCTGCTGCCCCCCCTCCCTCCGGCAGACGAGTGACACCCTGCTGCCCCCCCCCCCCCCCTCT
>JAXIVJ010007228.1:0-61884 GCA_036785665.1 Chirona hameri | reverse complement strand
AACGCTTGCGACATCCAAATTTCGCTCGGGGTAGGGAATATCGTCATGAACCAAGCTAGCAGCAGCCAAAATCGTGGTATCCAGCCACATACAAAGTAGTGGCAGCCAAAGCTTGCGACCTCCAAAAATAGAACACTGAGGACATCTACCTTCCGGGAACTATTGGTTCAAATATCGCCCGGTAGATGTCTCACCATAGCCGGTGGTGCGACGAAACGCCAGTTGAGTGACGGCACTTGAACACTGTGGAGTGGTGTACAGTGGAACCCGACAGTGTCAGTGGCGCCGCCGCGGTGGCGGCACTGACGGGCCGGGCGCGGCGGCGCTCCCGCCGCCCGCGGGGGTCTCAGCCGCTCGCCCGGTAGCGCCGGGCTGTGCGCGCTGCTGGCGGTAGCCTTGCCTGCTGACGGGAAAAATGTTCGCTTCTGCTGGGCCATGGGAACCGTAGGAGTCCGTATATTTCCTTCGTGTCTTAACTGGGTCTGCATTGATCTGGGTATGACGATTTTAGTGAATAGATTTTCGGTACATATGGAGCATATGGTATATATTATCAGGGTGTTTAGCTGTTTTGCCAGCTGGAGTAGGGATTTTGGACCCCGCTTAGATACGGTAAGTATATGTATGTACCTACAAACCAGTAAAACGCCCTTATCGGATCGGGAACCGGACGGGCGATTCTTCAAACGTTCTTTTCCAATGTGAAGGAGCACTTTGTTCTGTTTTTACCTCAGTTGACCCTATGATGACATTGTAGGGGTCACTGAGCAACAGTTGCATAGGGTCATCAAGAATGAGCTGTACAAACATGATGCTGAAATAATTGGTCTGATGTAATGCGTATTCTCTGAATGGGAGGGATTTGCATATATTCATATTGACATATAATGGGGAGGTCACGGAACCGACCTGACCTTACGTCACAGATATACACAAATCCAAGATATGCAATTTGTAGGTACTTAAGCCTAATTCAATTATGTGAGTTTAAAACTGCTCGGGACAAACACCGTTGCCTGGGCACGAATGTTATTTTTGGGGGAGATGGGGTCACTTAATGCGACCTGGTGACATGACCTGAAGTGACCCGAAGTAAAATCATTGCAAAATGTGGTTAATTGATGCCCGAACAGGTGCATGACAATTTGTTACAAAGACTAAGACAGAAAATCTGACAACAGGTTATCATGACCGATCAGCAAGCTGTTTGAACAGAAATGCATCAACATAGTCTAACAATGTCACACTCACACCAATCGTTTTTGCGCTCTTTAATGAGACAGTGCGTATTTCCCAGAAAAAAACGCCTTACGTACCTATACTCAAATACACAATGCATCCTGCTTGATAGAGACTGGTACAGTTTTTAATCATGCCACTTGTAGCCAGTGCAATATAGACCAGTAGAATACAACTAACAGCTACTGAATCGGCTCCAACGACCACCGTCGTCACATGGATGCTCAAAATGAGAGCTCAAAATGAGACAGTGCGTATTTCCCAGAAAAGCCGGCATACGTACCCATACTCAAATACACAATACACCTTTGCTCGATAGAGACTGGTACAGTTTTGAATCATTCCACTTGTAGCCCAGTGCAATATGGACCAGTAGAATACAACTAACAGCCACTGAATCGGCTCCAACGACCATCGTCGTCACATGGATGCTCAAAATGTTCGCGTTTAAGCCGGCGATCCACTAATAAAACATCTCTTGGGTTGGTTTGAAGCTGTAAAATGACATCGGTTACTCGAGGACTAACATTACCCGTGCCCTCCCCGCCCTCCCGTCCCGCCGAATTCTGGTAGCCGTTAGGTGTTGATGAAAGATAAATATGGGGTGATGATGTGAGGGCGGCAGACCCAGGGCGGGCGGGTATCACATTACACCCGTGAGAGAACGCGCCGTGGTGCCGCGGCGCGCCGAGCGCCACCGTACGTGTTAGGTCGCTTTGCTAAGTTGTAAGTTGGAGTGTGAATCTGCGATATGATTGGCCTTAACGGTTTGCCCGGCTTGTGTTTTTACATTGCCATATGCATAACCAGGAGAATACTCACCAGTTATTTTGACAAAATGTACACCGCCATTCACCGGATTAGCACTGACAATAGCACGATTCACTTTAGCCTTGAGTGCACTAGTAGGGTCTTCTTTGATAGGTGCAAACTTGCTTTCGTCTCCCAGTATGTTCTGAATTTTCTGTAAATACTCATCGCGATCGAGGATGACGAAAACAGAAGACTTATCGGTCTTCCGGATGACAATTCTTTCATTTTCTCTGAGCTGTTTTGCTGCCTCTCTTAGCTCTTTCGTCAATTAGCTCTCTGCGAATTGCCCCGTAGTTTAGCGCCTTCACCTATGAGCTCATTACGCAAATTCGGACTAACTTCAACTTTCTTATCTTTTTCAAGTCTGAGAACATCTTGGTAGAGAAATTCTAACTCCGCCTTCTTCTCAGTCAAATTGGTGGGTGATTGAGTATGGCAGTTAAGTCTAAGGTTTATGAATTGATGCTGCGCTTCGGTGAGATGCACAGAAGACAGATTAACGTAGCCTTGCTAGCTCTCACGAAGTTTGAGATCGCCGCCACATATGCGTGAAAGTTTCTTGGAGACTTTTGCACGGCTACGTCAATCTGTCTTCTGTGCATCTCACCAAAGCTCAGCACCAATTCATAAACCTTGGACTTAACATACTGAAATGCAGGACATACTGGGAGACGAAAGCAAGTTTGAACCTGTAAAAAAAGACCCTACTGATGCACTCAAGGCTAAAGTGAATCGAGTTATTGTCAGTTCTAATGCGGTGAATGGCGGTGTACATTTTGTAAAAATAACCGGTCAGTATTCTCCTGGTTATGCATATGGCAATGTAAAAACACAGAAGCCGGGCAAACTGTTAAGGCCAATCATATCGCAGATTCACACTCCAACTTAAAACTTAACAAAGCGACATAGCACACTCATAAAACCGTACATACCAGCACAGCACTCTATAGAATCAGTAGAAGAATTCGTAGATATCTTGCGGGCTAAGAGGCCACAGGGCGACATAGCGTATATCGACGTGGAAAGCCTTTTCACTAACGTTCTAGTCGAGGATACCATCAAGATCATACTTGATGAAGTATACGATAAACGTAGCAACAAACTGCCTCCGTTAAAGCTATCTAAAGCGCTCTTAGAGAAACTATTACGTGCCTGCACCACCGAATCTCTATTTCGCGTTCCAGATGGAAAACTGTACTTGCAAAAAGAAGGTGTGGCAATAAGTTCGCCTCTGGGGTCACTCTTCGCTAACTTCTACATGTGTTTTGTTGAGAACAAAGCTTTAAATGATACCAATCTTGCGCCTTCGACCTACTGCAGGTATGTAGATGACATTTGTTGTAGAAGTGCGGAGCAATGAACATTTACAAAGCTTGATAGCTAGTCTGGAGAACAACTCTGTCTTACGTTTCACTTTTGAAAAGAGCATTGACAAATGTTGTCATTTTTAGACGTCCTAGTGGATAGTAGAGATGGTAAATTCACCACTAGTGTTTTCCGTAAGCCCACAAACACAGGGGACGTAATGAACGCAAAAAATGAATGCCCTGAAAAATATAAAGTGAGCGTGATAAGAGCCTTTTGGAGAAGAGCAATATAGTAGATATACTCTACATGCTCTGCAATATAATAGATATGCTCTACATATAAACTTTCACACTCTGAATTTTGTAGAGTAAAGGAGGTCTTAGTGAACAACGGCTATTCAAATAAGGCGGTAGATACGGAGATTGAAGCACAGCTAAAGAAGTATGCCAATCAGTGTCATGCAGGGTCAAACAACTAGCTACGTTCAACTCTATTACCGTAACTTGATGAGTTCAGCGTACAAAGTTGACGAACGAGTCGTACGTAGTATCATACAAAAGAAGGTGAAATGCATAGACAAAAACCAAAAAGTTGAACTTATCATATACTATCAAAACAAGAAAACACGAAACTTAGTAATGAAAAACAATCTCAACACGAGTAAAGACAAGTTGAAGTGCACCAATGTGGTTTATCAATGTATATGTCCACACGAAGATTGTAGGCTTCGTCAAGAAATCTACATTGGTGTCACGACAACTTCGCTCTCTAGAAGACTTACGATGCATTTGATGGATGGGGCACCAAAAGAACCAGGGACTCGTCTAACATGTTAACTAGGGGGCACCCCCCCCCCCCCCCCAGTCAAGGCAAACAACGGCCACTGGGGGGGGGGCAAGTTTAAACAGGTTATAATTGTTGGCGAGATGCACATTTGAACAGTTCTGTCCAAGTTATAGGCCTGGGATGTGGTATCCTATTCAGTTGAGGTGGCTTCAACCCCCCCCCCCCCCCCTTCAACCTTTACGAGGAAGTGGGTCAATACCGGGGACAAATCTGTATTTTTGTGGATTTCCATGGTACTTTAAGCGACTTTGCCAGCTCAGCCCCCACTTTTCTGGAGAAGCTCCACCCCTGTTATAGGCCATGCGACCAGCTGCACACACACATACATATATAGTTATTGTAACTGATTCATGATAGATGGTGTATAATGACAATTATAACTCAAACCATGTTTTATATTATAGGACATAGGTCGCAAAGCTTTCGATAACAAGTATCATGATCTTTGCGAGATGCTGCAAATGAAAGAAAACACACAGTAGCGGAAACCGACGCAGGTCAAATACGCCTATTTTTCAATAAAAGCATGCGCATTGTTATATGACATTATCACTGCTAGTTTTGCCGAATTGATTCCATTTGTGAAAATCGCACAGAGGTTCTTAAAGGGAGATAATCACCTTCAGTGGCGCACGCAGGAGGGGGGGGGGCAAAGGGGTCAGCTGACCCCCCCCCCCCCCCCCCGACATTTATGAGGGGCCTCGCATCAAAAGGACCCGTATGCTGGCCCATACCTGGCAGGGCCCGGTCTTGGTAAGGCCAGATCGAGGCAGGGGCCCGGTGCTGGCAAAGGCGTGGCATGGGCCCCGGTCAGGACGAGGGCCCGGCCACAACAGGGACTGGTCCTTGCATATTCTTGATACGGGCCCCTTTCTGGTAGGGGCCCGGTCTTGGTCAGGTCCGATCGAGGCAGAAGCCCGGGCTGGCAAAAGCATATTGTGGTTATGGGGCCCGGTCAGGACGAGGGCCCGGACACAACAGGGCCCGCTCCTTGCAAATTATTTTATACGGGCCCTTCCTGATAGGGGCCCGTTCCTGGTAGGGGCCCGATCAAGACAGGACCCCGGTGCTGGCAGAGGCGTGATATGGGGGCCCGGTCAGGCCGAGGGCCCGGTCCTTGCAAATTATTGATAAGGGCCCGTTCCTGGTAGGGGCCCGGTCTTGATCAGGCCCGATCGAGGCATGGGGGCCCGGTGCTGGCAAAGACGTGATATGGGGCCCGGTCACAACAAGGCCCGGTCTTTGCATTTTATTGATACGGGCCCGTTTCTGGTATGGGTCCGGTCTTGGTCAGGTCCGATCGAGGTAGGGGCTCGGTGTTGGCAAAGGCGTGATATGGGGCTCGGTCAGGACAAAGGCCCGGTCACAACAGGGCGCGCTCCTGGGAAATTATTTGATACGACCCCTTCCTGATAGGGGCCCGTTCCTGGTAGGGGCCCGATCGAGGCAGGGGCCCGGTGCTGGCAGAGGCGTGCCACGTGATATGGGGCCCGGTCAGGATGAGGGCCCGGTCACAGCAGGGCTCGGTCCTTGCATATTCTTGATACGGGCCCGTTTCTGGTAGGGGCCTGGTCTTGTTCAGGTCCGATCGAGGTAGGGGCCGGTGCTGGCAAAGGCTTGATACGGGGCCCGGTCAGGACGAGGGCCCGGTCACAACAGGGCCCACTCCTTGTATTTGTTTTAGACGGGCCCGTTCCTGGTAGGGGCCCGATAAAGGAAGGGCCCCGGTGCTGGCAGAGGGGTGATATGGGGCCCGGTCAGATCTAGTCTCTGGCCAAAACTAGTGGCTAGAGCAAACATGAACTAAATTTATCCCTTTGCAACAAAGAAATATGCGTTTTTTTCCATAAAGTTACATTGAAAAGTTCACGGTTATAACTTGACCTTAGGTCACCGATATAGAAAATCCGAGATATTGTAGTGCCCAATGACCTGATAACGTGCCATGAGTTTCATGTCGTCCGATTAGCCACTGTGCCGGCGGTGCTACCAATAAGTTGTTTGGTGGTCATGCCATTTGACCTGACCTGGTGATCTGACCTGACCTGTCCGGGACCCAATTTTTTTGCCAAAACGTGGCTTAGCTATTAATTTCAAGTTGCTGAAAGTTTCAAGTCGATATCTCTATGTGTTTTCTGATTATGGCGGGAAAAGACGTCCCCGCCCCCGAGCGCCTCCAGGGTGAATTCCTATTCCGTTCGAGAACGTAGCCTAGCATAGTTTATACGGGACTTTGACGTCCAAAGGCTGGTACTTTTTAACCTGTAAAGGACATGCATCTGGGAGGTTAGAAAGTAAAACAGCGCCATAAGTTGGTCCAATTTCTAAAATTGCCTCAATTTCCGAAGAGACTATTCATTCATGCCTAGAGAGTATAAAGTCCCGTGTAAACGCGGTTTCTATCTACACTATACAATTTGTGCATAAGCATCTCAAACATCTATGGGCGTAGCCAAATAATATTGTAACGCTCAACTTCACTGATGAAATCAAATGCTTCGCTATTTGGCGCATGTTACGTTTCATCGTTAATACTATAGAGATGTACCTAGAGACCGATGATTCTGAGTACCAAAGCCCACCGAAGACAATGGGTAGCAGATCTCCGTAGCCAAATAATATTGTAACGCTCAACTTCACTGATGAAATCAAATGCTTCGCTATTTGGCGCATGTTACGTTTCATCGTTAATACTATAGAGATGTACCTAGGGACCGATGATTCTGAGTACCAAAGCCCACCGAAGACAATGGGTAGCAGATCTCCCGAAAAAAATAACACCTAGTTATTACGACGTTTTAAATTTTTGACGCGATCTGTTCCCCGTGCTTCTCTCATTTTGACCAAACTCCAGAAAGCCTGTGCGCAGCTTCCAGACAGGTATGCAGCAACTGGTTGACACCAGGCCCTGGATCCGTTGGTTATGCCTTCACAAGTCATGCGCGAGACCGTCTCCACATTTGCTGCGATGCTGTATGTTGTAAAGACAGTACAAATCAGCCATGTATCGCGCCAACTGATCACCCATACCATACCTGCTACGAAAATACCGTATCCGTTCACCAGTCACCACTACTGCGTGTTGTCATTGACCTCATTTCGTCAACTCTCGACAGTTGTACAGCACATCAGTAGCACACGCACCTAACATTCGCACATTAGTAGCACACACAGTCACCTTACACGAAATTGATAAGACAATTATGATATGTCTCAGATCCCATGCTGTAGGGGCCCGCTCAAAAACAAGTGACCGAAATCCGCGTAGTTTTTTTTAACGGATGGGGGCCCGCACACAAGGGGTCCGCTCTTAGGGCTCTGACCCCCCCCCCCCCCCCCCCCCCCCTCCCCCCGAAATGGAATCCTGCGTGCGCCACTGATCACCTTTGTATTTTGTTAGCAACAATTGATTTCGCTACCGTTATGGTATTAAAATGATGTGATCTAAATTTAAGAAATAAATACAATTATTCCCTAATTCAAAGTTGGAAGTTTGGGAAAATTAATGATCGGTATTTTCCCTCCACTATTGGAAAGTGCAACATCTGGGCACTTTTGCATCAATATATTCAACGTTGTTGAATGGGCACTTATAAACAAATCGCCGATGCTAAATACGTTGCAGTCCGGGGCCCAACCTAAACTGCCGATTGCAATGCACTTTTTCAAATGATTGTTGATTGTTTATAAAATTTTGGCACATATTCGCAAAAGATAAGAGTGCAGGCAACATATTGCATACCTTCATGATAAATAACAATGCGTAGGGAGGCTAATTTACTGAATTCGCGACCGAGTACTTGCTGGGTACCGACCGATATAAGCGTGGCTCGCTTGTCGGTATGAAACTGCCAATATCTTTCGGTAGGAATGTTTATAGGCAAAATGTGATGAAGTTACATCATATTTTGGCCTCGTCTATCGATATCAGGTGCCACCTCCATTTTGTGTGGAAAAAGGTGATTATCTCCCTAGATAATCACTGTCCCGGTTTTCAACATATATTTTGGAGCTCAGATGAACTGGACAAAAGGATGCATTAGTGTTGGACATTACTCCAAAACATTAAACCAAGTAACATGACTAATGAATGAATGTCATGTCATATTCATTTGAACCTTCCTGTAAGTAACACCAATAAAGTGAAAAGTAGGCATTTTTAAACTATGATGTAAATTTCATGGAGGTAGTGTCGTACCCAGGATTCACTCCAGGAGGGGGGCAATTTTGTATGAGGGTGCATAAGCCATAAGGTACCCACACACAAAAAAACTCACCGGATTTGGCCCACTATATTTATAGAGGGGCATATGTTCAACATTTTTTCATAAAAATGAAAAAGTATTAATTTTTTCGAAATAAAAATGGAAGAAGGGCCCCTTCGGACCCTTTTTCCAAAGGGGCACATACGGCAAAGGGGGGCGCGTACGGACCTTCAGGGGGGGGGATAATTGCCCCGTTTGCTCTCCCCTTAGGTACGCACAATATGGGCACAAAATTGACACATTTCCTTACATAGAAGACAATCTAAGCAACTTTTACAAAGGAAAGTTTTTTAATCAGCTATCAATCCATAAGCAAGCAAAATCCGATGTGTTTTCAGAGTTGTGTGATATTTTTGGGGGGAATTCCCCCCCCCCCCCCCAAACCACCGTTCTGGATCCGCCAATGATTATGGTGATAGTAGTAGTACCATAAGCTAGTACCATGAGGTTTACCGGAATGGGCCGGTAATCGCATATCGAAACGTGGCAGCTAACGCCCATCCTCGTGCACGATTTTCTTGGCATTAGCAACAAGTGTCGTAGCTTTAAGCCCAGGCTATCCTATGCGTGATTTCCTGAAAATCACGTGCGTGTTATCCGTGTTGTCGGGATTTGCGGGACAGAGAAAGTTCAGCTGATAGTAAATGCATTGGGTGAGCTACACTGGCACATCACGCAGATCCCGGATGAAACGTCAAGGAAATTCCGCAGACCCATCACGGACGGAAAGATGAAAAGTTCAAAATTGTGAACTTGTCGTGTTTTCCGAGATTGCGTGTTGCAGGGTTTTTATCATTTTGCTTGATTTCGTGTATACTTAGGTCTATACTAGACCTAAACATGAATAATTTGTGCTGAGTATCGTGGCGGAAGATGAATGAAGAAGCGTTTGAGCAAATTGTATGCAGTGGTTTATTGATTTTTTAAAAATGTAGTGGTTCATCCATTTTCCTTGCGTGATTTGCTTGACCGGCAGATCCCGGACGTCAAGGAAGTTCTGCAAACACGGAGAACACGCGCGTGATTTCCTTGACAATCACGCATAGTGTAGCCTGGGCTTTACCATTAGCTTTCCCACGGTCTCGATGTAACACTCCCCATTCCGCCTGTCTGTACCAGCCACCCTCCTCTCCGCCCGACAGCTGCCGGCCGATGCGAGGCGACGTCGGGCCCAGTGTGGTGTCAGATGTCCATTCGCATAAACATATTCCACTGTAGCCAGCTTGCGTGCCAGAGTGACTACGTCATCACCCCGCTACGTCATCACCCCGCTAGTCCCTCCATCTAGCGGGTTTCACTGCAACTAGTAGTTCCAATATGACCGCACCAGACAGTTTTGGATGGTGCAAGCTTGACTGCCACGGCTTTGTATGTGGCTGTATGTTACGGTTTTGGATGCGGCGAGTACCATTTTGGATGCGGCGAGTTTGGGTCATGAAGATGTCCCCTACCCGGGCGAGTTTTGGATGTCGTAAGCGTTGTTGGCTGCGGTTTTGGATGGTACAAGCATTGAATGCTACAACTTTGAACGCTTTGATAGTTCCCCAAAATTAATGGATAATGATGGGCTTCAGTGTGTTTGTGGTCAGTGGTCAACGTAGCAATAAAACAGTTATGAGGTAGGTTTGGATGCCAACTTATAATTCAGCTTTCATAAGTTAAGTATTGTATATTAATATTGGGTGTCTAATATTAAATATATAAATATTGTAAAAGTAAATATCGAACATTAAATACAATTTAATGTGCGATATTTGAATATAAATAAAATACATACGTAATTAAAATACTGAGAGATCCCATCGTATATAGCAATTTAATAATTTGCCCTTAATAGCCTTGAACCATCAACCAGTGGTCACAAAAATTAATGGGGTCATGAAAGGACATGAAAGTTCAATAATGATCATGGAATATGTGCTAAATTCAGAGGTTTTGAACGCCAAAAAGCGATAAAACTATGCAACTGCGTCGCCCCCCCCCCATATAATGAGCTGCATGACCTGTTTGACCTAGTTTGGTCTCTGTGACATAACAGGTCACCAATTGGAGGTCAATCAGAGCGCTGTGAGATGAGAAAGAACCGGCCTAGCGAATAATGTATGAATCATGAGGAACTTAGCATTGGTTCCAATATAAAAATATTTGGTGCCTCTGGGATTCGAACCCATGGTCGGCAATGGGCGTTTCGTCATTGGGTAACCCCCAAGCCCATTTGACCACTTTTTGCTTCGAATATCGAAAAATGGTAAGTTTGAATGTTATAGCCAAGGCTTGTAGCTATCTTGTACAGAAGTCAGATTTGAAATATATCCCATAGGTTACGAGCCATCCTTGTCTGAAAATGGTCGATTTAACATGGGAACCCTATGGTCTAGTAGGTTTTGAGCGCCCAAACGCCCGAGTGCTGCCAACTGTTAACGGTGGAGGCTGGACCAGCAGGCTCTGTACCAGTGCTGCCAGACGCCCTGAGAATCCTCCATTTTTGGAGCCCAGATCCTCCAGAATCCTCTAGACCTCGTTGCTTAGCCTCGATCTCCCCCCCCCCCCCCCAAAAGAAGAGATTTAAACCCAAATAAGCGTAAGCCAACAGCTTGATTTACTGAAAACGAAGTACTTATATCCAATCAAAGTGAAATAATGTGATGATCTGAAAATCTGTTCATACTACATTCTTTCTTTAAAATATTCCAAACAAAATTGAAAAGATTCCAAACCGACAACAGCAGTTTAAAAAGTCAGCTACATGTTCTACTCGATATCATTGCGTTCATTAACCCTATTTGTAACAGGGAGGGGCGGATTCCGCCCCCCTCATCTTTTTCGCAGATATCTCCAGAACGGCTGGGACCAGGCCCATGAAAATTTCGGACTTTTCATAGAATTGAATACCGTATTTGGGGTCAAAATTTTGAGTTCTTAACCTGAACAGAGGCGGTACCAGGGCCCAGTTTTGGGTGGGTTCGGAGGCGACATTTGGCGATAATACGGAAATGCGATCTTCACGGTTTCTTCCTAACTGCATCAAGTATAAATGAGTTACATCGGTTTACGGTGATTGCAACAAGTGCAGATTAGTTGATTTTAATGAAATATCATAAAAATTGCATGGCAGAGGCGGTTTCAGGGCTTGAAAGGGGGGGGGGGGTTCCAGGAAGTATTCAATGCTTGGCGGGAAGCCAATAGAGCGATGTAAGGGGGATTTATAGCTATCAAGATGTAAACGATAGCTTCTGCTTCCATTATTTGCATAACTTATTACATATAGAGTTTCAGGGGCGTGGTCAGGAACATGAAAAGGGGGGGTGACTGGCATGGAGATGACGATATGCCAGCGATAACGGCGCAATAGACGTTTAGCTTATAATGATATATGCACATATGAGGCCAGAAAAGGGAATAAAGTCATTTTTGGCAGAGGCGCGCTCAGGAATGGAAGAAAGGGGGTCATATCATTGCAAGGAAACTAAGAGGCATGGGCGTACAAAGACATAACATACTGCAGTTTTCGGATGAAACACGCACCACAGGCTACTCTACGAATGATTATAATATAATAGGCGAGTCCAGGTAGGTTAAAAAGGGGGGTAACCAATGTGAATTGAAGTTGTAAGTGAAATAGTCACTGTTGACTAGTTAGTATCACAATAGCGGATAATATACTTTTCAAAATGTCTTGCGCCGCCCCAGTTTGGATCCTGGATACGCATATGATGAAGTACAACATGCAAAAAGGAACTATCTACGATCAGTAACATATTTATAGTACTGGGTAGCAACTTGTCTGCGGTTAATATTTTGTCCTATTTGACCTCCCCTTTTCACTAACCTGGTACCGCCTATGGCAAAAACATGATGTATAACTGTTTTGTCTAATGTCACAATCACATACCATTTCATTTATAAAAAACAACATCAAAAAATGGTTTTATTACGCATTTACTTCACCACCATATTGAGTGACCTGCACACGCCTATGATTTTTGAATTTTCAAACGTCACCGTCATATATCAATTTCCAATTCAATCTATATCGATTCCTATTAGTTGTGTTAAAATCAGTCGATAAACATGAAAGCTATGTCGGATCAAAAATACCACTAAAATTTGTAGTTTTTACCCCCCTGTTGCCCCCCTATCCAAAATTTAGATATTTGTATTATCTATAAATGTAGATCGTGTTGAGAGGAACCAAACACCGTTTCATTTGTGAAAATCGGACGGGTAGATCTCGAGATCTCCGGGGGGCGGAATCCGCCCCCCCCCCCCGTTACAAATAGAGGTAGCCAGGAGCCTGTTACAAATAGGGTTAATCAGGGGACATTAATGAAACTGCCATTGGCTGGGGGAGGCGTTTAACGCTCCCCCACATGATGAACTTTTGTAATAGCTCAAAAACCAATAGCGCTATCAACGTGAAACCTCAGGTACCTTCATTTACATCGATTTGACATTTTCTGTGAAAACATAATACAATTTAGTCGACATGAAATCGAGTTCTAGTGAATTTAGTGACGTCACTTCACACGAGTTTTACACCAAAATCAGCTAAACTTTAACAGACTGTACAACTGCCATATTTTAGGCGAAATGCAATCCTAAAACCTTAAAAGATAGAACATGGCAAGGGCTACAAGCTGGCTACCTCGGATTGTTGAGAAATTTGGTTTTTGACCCCCATAAATTTAAAAAAGCAGTTTTGGGGGAAAATGCCCACAAAATCAATTTTTTGAAAGATATGTAAAAAAGGATTTTATGTCAGAGAACCACATATGGGAAACTACCATACAATTTTTTTTAAAATTATATCACCATTTTTGACTGACTGACGTCTAAAGTATGGGTAACTCATGACGTCATATTTTGAAGTTGCGTGTTTTGGCTTTTATTGATCAGATACAGACAAATCAATGCAACTACTGTATTTCGGAGACAAAACTGGTCTAGGAACATGCCTTTGTTATTTATATGTATTAATTCAAAATTTGTAACTTCAGTGACTTGAACTTGACCTGAACTTGACATTAACTTCACGTAAATGAAGTCAGGTGGTAAAATTACCATAACTATCGAATTATACGTGGAAAAATAACCCATAAAACATGTGTTGCATGACATTCGTAGATATTTTGCGCATAGTGACCTTTTGTGACCTGACCTTGACCTTGACCTTTGTAAGCAATCTCACTTTAGCTCATGCGGGATGTGTATCATACATTTAGAAGCACTTTGGGTGATCATGGTCGTAATCGAAGGCGAGGGATGGGAAGTATGGCCCATAAACTCAAATACGTCGAGTTTGACCTTTGACCTGACCGTGACCCGACATTTGACCTGAATTCGACATTTTTGAATAAACTTAAGATTTGTCTCATTGAGAGCTTTCGATTGCCGCCTTACGCGTTTCACTGCGAAAATTGGTTTGGAAGATAACCAGAGGGGCGTTTAACGCCCCCCCCCCCCCTCCCAGTCAATGGTGTTCTGCTTATACTCCAGTCAATGCCGGGTTAACCCTCGCTAATCCAGGGCCCAAAATCTACGTGATGATGTAGAGGGAGAGGGACATTGGCACCACTCCCTTAGCGTTTCGGCTGCAAAGGAGCTAATGCGGCGATTTAAAAAAAGAGAGTTCTTTGTTACAAAGGTAGCTATTGATACTAAATTTGAAGGCCATGGGTTCTTTGATGGCCACTGATGCCAGGTCAATGACGTGGATGTTATCCAAATCGTGTAAGCCGTACGCCCTTGAGGATTTAGTTCAAATCAAGCTAGAGCCGTAAATGAAAGTACAGTGGAGTCCTCGTTGTTTTGTGGAATGCGCTATTATTGACCTGAGATCGCTGTTGACTGAACCTGAGGACCTGAGGCCACTTTGACCTGAGGCCACTGACGTTGTCCTGAGATCACTGAAATCACATGACCGGTTGGAAACGACAGATACCTTGTAAGTTGTAACCACCGAAGGATTATAATGAGCCAACATAAATCAATGTAAAATGCATGCCAAATTCGAAACCAGCACTACCAAATGCCCTGAAAACCACTCGAGATAAGAAAGGTCATCTGATACCAGTGACCTCAGTTTACCCCCAGAAGTCATGACCTCAGTGGAACCTAGGTTGTAATTTGTTTACGTTTCTTTTGCTCCACAACAAACTGTCGGAAAATGCACGAATTACATGCGAGCGGCGGGACAATCGTTACATCGGAGCCAGTGATGGCGGAAGGTATTTTCGGATGGGGGAAATAAATTCAGCCCCCCCCCCCCAAGGCTAAAGGCGCGAAAAAAAATGGCGCGAAATGGCATCTCCTCGGATTTAGGCTACAATATTTTGCGATGCCTCTAAATGGTCGCTAAAGACGTCGAACAGGCCCACGTTGAAGTAGCAGGCCTTCCAAGAACCCCCTCTCAGGCCTACCCAGGGACCCCTCAGGCTGACTGAGGTCCTTCTGTCTGTCTTAGATAGACCCTCAGGCTGGGGGCCCTCGGTCATGTTTACGGTCAAAAATAAGGAAAAAAATCGAACTAACTTCTTGGAGGGCCCCTCTTACAAATGTATGCGAGGAGAGAGGGCAAAATCACATGTTTGCCCCCCCCCCCCCCCCCCCCCCCCCCCCCACACACACACACAACTACTTGAGTGGTGGGGTCAGCTCCCCCCCCCCCCCTCTTCTGACGCCCCAGCGTCTGAATGCTGACATTACTTTAAGAAACCCCGCATGCATACATGGCGATAGATCATGGATCAAAGGATTACAAAACAGAGGGAGTGTCAAAACGTTTACAAGCAGGGTACAACAAGTTCATCAAATCGCAAACGGTTCTATCGAAATGACGAGTCAATCACGATAAACCGAGAGGAAGGAGGAGCATCATCACTCTTCCCTGCACTGACGATCGTTAAGAAGGGAAGAGAATAGGTACCGGTAATAAACTAAGTATATTACATATTTGAATCTAACTTGCGTATATCTAACTTGCGATGACGAACGCACCGTGCACAATGGACATATCCTTACGCATTCATGTACAATAGCAAAATGTGAAGCCTAACCCATCGAGTTCCAGAAGATAAGGGGTGGTGCGCGCGGTAAGCTGAGAGCTTGGCATGACGGATGCTTTTCGCCAATCCATCTCAATCACCAATGGCATGCCATTTATGTGTAGTTGTACATACCGGTCATGGTACTTTTAGCTGTCTCGTAGTTAGGCACTCCCGAGGCGAAAATCACACGTATTAAGTACAATTTTGTACAATAAAACCATATATGAAACAAATAAAATCATGTCCTACCATATCCTCACGCATCTCAATGTTATGAATGCCTCTGGTTTTCTTCTGAAAGTGAGGCCAAGTCCTGTAGAATTTCCTCCAGGAATGGAAATCCTCCAGATCTAAAATTTTCCCGCAAAAGCATGCTCAAATCCTCTAGATTTACGGAAATCCTCCAAATCTGGCGGCACTGTTCTGTACTGACCGTTGTCTGTACTGGCAGCATTACGCATTATTATATTATAGACAATCTTCCGCCACCTAATTGCCAACACTGCCCAGGTTTTCCGCGCTACACAATTAAACATTTACTAATTACTTGCCCAGTACACAACGCCAAACGTCAGAAAATAATTTATTACACGCAATAGAATCGTATCACATTGAATCTGCAGACGCTGTTGGGTGATAATTACCCAGAATTGATTGGCTTCCTCTTTGATTTTCTTTACCAAACACGATTAGTTAATGAAATATAACAGTTGTGTTTTGCCTAGCGCAATTTTGGCTTTCAGTGCAGGTTTTTCCCCATTGCGATAGACGCAGTTTTTTTTTTATTATTTAGGACTTTTCTTCCTGCAAAATACATCCCACAACCAGGTCTCGTCGGGGCGCCGGAGCCAGGGAGACTGGCAACAGCCTCCCGTTTCTCCAATGATGGCGCCCCGGCTCCATTAACACTGACACCGTTTCACAAGTGTATGTTAAAATGTGTGTGTGTGTGTGTGTGTGTGTGTGTGTGTGTGTGTGTGTGTGTGTGTGTGTGTGTGTGTGTGTGTGTGTGTGTGTGTGTGTGTGTGTGTGTGTGTGTGTGTGTGTGTGTGTGTGTGTGTGTGTGTGTGTGTGTGTGTGTGTGTGTGTGTGTGTGTGTGTGTGTGTGTGTCTGTGTGTATGGAATACAATGTGTATGTATGTGTGTCTCGTGTTTTATTTAATTTTGACTTTGAACGAAATACTTAACGTAAAATAAACATTAGATTTACTTTGAACAATTCACTTAACGTAAAATAGATACCGCACTCCCTAGCTTGCTCCGGGTTCACATAAACCGGTTAACGTAATTATTTGCCTGGCAAATTGCCATATGTAATTCCCCCCTCCCCCCCCCCCCCCCCGGAAAATGGCTATAGACCGGTCCGGGAAAAAAAGATACTGGCGGCGCATTCGTCACTCAACATTCAACACTGTGCAACCTCGAATGCAACCTCGAATGTGCAACCTCGAATGGGCCCAAGAGGGTATTTGTTGCACTTTTCTTTTATGTCTTTTATGTCTAACAATCTCCAACATAATTTTGGGCGAAACAAGTGTAATCCAGATAAAAAAAATACTCTCACCTGATAGATGCCTACTGTTCCAAAGTATCCTCAAGTCACCTTCCTTCACCAACAACCAGATGAAATAATACAAAATTAGCACTTCAACCATAAAACACCACCCAGTAACACTTCCCCGTGACCCAAATCCAAACATTACCTTATATGGGCATGGGCCTCGCTCGATTGCATGCCTCGCTTTGACATCGTCTAGCGGCTCACCCTTGCAATTTAAGAGAAGATGACAAAAAAGCGAGTTGTGACTGGCCCCCACACACACACACAGGGAGACTGGCAAAGCGAGGACATTTCAATATATCATGTAGTGTCTAATTCATGCCGCTGGCACGTAAGGTATTCAAATGGTAGGACGCAAAAGTAAACCAATTTAACACTATTTGAATTGTTAGCGTGTGACGTCACGTGCCTCTGACGTCACCCCCATTCGCTGCCTACCCCGGACGGGTCTGCCTAGTATATAGGGCCTTGCGATTAACCAGCAAACTCTGTACTGACCGTTGGGCTCAATCATTGCATACACTGACGAGCGAACTGGCAGGTCTGGCGGAGTGTCAGTGAGCCCTCTGACGTCACCCGGGGCATTGTTCACGGCCCCCTGCGGCTCGGACGTCACCGCCAGGCTCTAAGCTCCGCCCCTTTGATCATGCGTCATCACAGGCAGGCGTCTTATGAACACTGAATGCCGCGATGCGCCACTTAACATGACATTTCATCCTGCGATCGCTTCGAACCGACCTCCGAAACCGCAGCTGACCGCAGCCGTGTGACGTCATACCTTTCGCCCCCTCCCCACTTTCCGTTATCCATACTGCTGCCGACCGCCGAACCGCAGCCAACCGCAGGGTCGTGAATAGGCCTCGGGTATCGGACTCCTGCCGATATTTGCACGGCCTTCGACATCGCTATTTGTTACACTTGTTTGCGTCAAGTGGGCAACTTGCGATAAGTGGGCAACTTGCGATAAGTGGGCAACTTGCGATAAGTGGGCAACTTGCGATAAGTGGGTGACTGCTTCTTAATTTTATAGGGATCTGCCGTTTCAGAGATTCTTAAGGGGAAATATTGACCTTTGGATTTATTTATCTGCATTTTTATGTGACACATACATGGTATCAAATTGATCGTGCCTCAATTTAAAAGAGAAATAGCAACTTTTTCTATTTCGAAAAGAAAATTTTGGGAAATGTAAAAATATGTACTTACATATGGTGACGAACAGTATGCTCCATCACTATATCTGGTTTGACATATCTGGCGCTTTTCTTTCATTTGAATGAATGTTGATTTGTAAACAAGTCATAGGTCCAGAAATGAAGTATGTGCGCCAAGAAGCGTGGCAATGTCCCTGATTGGTCAGCGAAACAAATCGCCGACACTAAATAGGTCGGCGTTGGGTGCATAAGTGAACTTCCGAGTTCAATGCCATTTTTGTATTGTTCGTTTTTTTTTAAATGGTTCTTTTTCATGATAAGCTAAAACATAGTGTTATATGCAGCCAGAGACAAAACAACAACTAGCTCCTAATGTTTAAAATAAAGAAGAAGAAAAATTCAAAAATTGAGGGTCGCAACCACTAACTAGGCCGTCGTTGGGTGCATAAGTTAATTGCTAATTTGGTTACCTTTCTATTCCATGTTTGTTGATTGTTAAAGGGAATGTTTCACCTTTGTATTAGTTTCGAACTGAGATAGCCATTATCTTTGGCCGTTATTGAAAAGCCTATATTACTAAGGTCATTTTTCCCAAAACTTATCCGTTTTTAAAAGGAAAGGTTCACCTTTAACATGGGGTTTTGAACTAAGATAGCAGATTTGTAGAGCAGAGCTAAAAATGAGTTGGGGGAAAAATTAGCTCCCTAGGCTAAGTAATTTCGACACAAGCTAGTGGGCCCCTTTTAGAAGACGATGTTCCGTTTCCCGATCGGGGCACGAAACTTGTTTCGGGTCCTCACAAAGGTTGTTTATGTTACAAGCAGCCTGCGTATATATGCCTAAATTCCTTCGCTATTGTGTGCAATAGTTTCCATATCCAAGCTACCATATGCATGACGTCATAATTGTTATGACGTTTGTTATGGCCATGAAGGCGAGAAAAAAACATGCCCATTTTTCGACGGATATCCATCTATCGTCCAAATAAATGGCATACTCGTTTGTTCAGCTCCAAATACCCCGTATAGCCAAATTGCAAGACAACTTTCAAGGTGACCTATTCCCTTTAAGCAATTGAATTTCGAATTTTCACAATTAAGTCTATGGTAATGCCGCCGCTGATTATCTGACAGCCACTTCAAGATCGTTGGCCCTGGAAGTCAGACGATATGTATTTCTCGAACCTTGACTGGATTACCGAGTACGATGTAAACAACGGCCAACGCGATAGATTGCGGTCCAAGTTGAAGTTGTTCGCGCTGTTTGAAGTCTCAGTTATGGATTGATTGTTTTTGTTTAATAATTATTGATCCATCGCAATACCACGCACTCGGCATTGTGTTCTGCGCGGGAGAAGACACAGTTCCGCAATGTTTGTATTTAAGTTGCCAGAATTGTCTTGAAACAAATGCGCCATATCATAATAGCGTAATTTTTTTCTCTATAGCTCTATATAGCTCAATAATGACGTCATCATCCCAAATTTAAAAAAAAAACTTAATTTGTATAAAGTTAAGTGACTTTTCGAGAGAGAAAATATCACCATCGTTTTCAGCAGCACTTACGCATATGTTCGACTACAACCAGAGTATATTTGACAACTTTCAGAAAGGTGAAACATTCCCTTTAAACTGACTTCCACATTTTTGTAAAGTTGTCGAATCACACTTAATTGTATGTCTACATGTCAGGCTGAACATGTTCGTTAACTTTTTTCCTAAACAAATTGCTTATCTTGGAAGATATTCAACTTTTAGTTTGAAGCGGAAAGTTGGGTTGGTAACGTCATATGATTTTGTTTTTAATAACAGGGAAATTACTTGTGCTGACAAATGTATGGCACAATTTTTTTGTCGACATCTTTTGCGCAGAAAAAGCGAACCACCCGGTGTCTAGATTGGCTAGCACTATCAGCTGGAGTTGTTGCAGCGGTTGGCCGCCAGGGACCGCTAGTGAGCCAGAGTGTTATGACGTTGCAAGCAAATGGTATCACTAAATATTGATTGATTTATTAATTTGTAAATAAATAAATATTTATCGTTAAATATTTAACTGGTACCATTTGCTTGCAACGTCATAACACCCTGGCTCACTAGCGGTCCCTGGCGGCCAACTGCTGCCCCAACTCCAGCTGATAGTGCTAGCCTCTAGACTGCGAACTACCCGGGGATCGAGAAATGAAAGACGTACATATTCCAAGGCTGACCTTAAAACAAGTCGACCATCATTACCAGTTGGGTAAAGAGAAACAACGCTATCGGTTTAGAGGCCCTATTCAAATACACATGGGCCTTATTTTTTACAGATGTCAAAATCAAACTCGAATATCTTTTTGATTAGATCAATTTGGTTGTTTTAACTGTTACCATACTTAATTGCAATGCCAATTGCCAAGCCATCAAAATGGCTATCTCGACTCAAATATAATGTTAAGGTTGGATAGTCCCTTTAAGGATAGTAGGGCACATCATTACAATAGACAGATTGGAAGGCATATTTTCCATACCATTTCGTCAAAAGCAATACGAGAGAAGCCCGGATTTTGGTGGGGACCGAAATTCGTTACCAAGTACTTGTGAGTACCGGTCGTAAAAGGAATAGGTCACCTTGAAAGTTGTCTTGAAATTCAACCATACGGTGCATCTTGAGCTCAAAACTACGAATATGACTTTGGTTGGGACAACTGATTACGAGCGAGCGCGAAGCGCTCGCTCGTCTTTCCGTGGTATATGGGAAAAATCTGAAAATGAGTGGCTCGGCCCGGCCCGGCCCGACCTGTGGCGACGCTTTTGAGAAGCTCATATCTCTGCAACCACACGTCTGATTGACAGGCTGACTTCTTTGCTGAGCAGCCCCATCCAACCCACCCTGTTTTAAATCGGTGCCGACTAAAATTCGGTGTGCTAAAAAAAAAATCGGTGCCGACCCTGTATTAAATCGGTCGGTACCTCTGCACGTGCGCACGTGCACACCCCTATTTTATATCTCAGGAACGGCTGAACCGATTACGTTCTAATTTGGTGTGTGGTTAGGGACCTCTCAGCCGAATTACCTTTCCACAAGTCTGGGGTGGAGTGCCTCTGCACGCGCGCACGTGATCACCCCTATTATATATCTCAGGAATGGCTGAGCCCATTGTGTTCAAATTTGGTGTGTGGTTAGGGACCTCTCAACCGCCAGTTCCCCACAAGTCAGGGATGGGGGTGCCTCTGCACGTGCGCACGTGCGCACGTGCACACCCCTATTATATATCTCAGGAACGGCTGAGCCGAAGGTGTTCAAATTTGGTGTGTGGTTAGGGACCCCTCCGCCGCCGCTTACCCACAAGTCATGGGTGGGGTACCTCTGCGCGTGCGCAAGAAATTCCTCATACATTTCCCTCGCGCTCGCTCGTTCATCGCCAACTACGGCGCCTTACTGGTGGATATGTGTGCAGAAAGAAGTAAGTTTGTCCTTGTATTTCACGAGAAATCGTCGATGACAGCTGGCGTTCTGGCTCCGCCCCGCTCCACCTGACGCCAAGTACAGTCTCTGACAAGGGGCCACCATGCCGACCGGGCGGCTGAGCGGATATTAACCCGCGCGGCGCTGGGGTCTCCATCCGAACGCGCCGCGCTGGGGGGGGTAAATTTTACCCCCCCCCCCCCTCTTATCTCCCGAACCAATAATCGCAGCGAGACGCGCAAGGCGGCGATCGGAAGCTCTCGATGGGAAGATTCTAAGTAATTCTTAAAATGTTATTTAAAAGGTCACATATCAGGTCAGGGTCAGGTCAAAGGTCAAAACCACCTGTTTTCGAGATTATTGGCTGCAGAGACCGGACTATCAACAGCAGCGCGCCGAAACTCTGCCAAAACACTTCTAAATATAAGGAGAGGGTAATGCTTGAGTATGAATATCATACTAAGTACAGGTCAAGGTCAAAGTCAGGTCACAAAAGGTTACACTGTGAAAAAGTAATATGAAACCCATGTGACACATGTCTCATGGGTTATTTCAGACGTAGAATCCAAAAATAATGGTTATTTTGACATTTGACCTCAAGGTCAGGTCAAGATCAGGCAAAAAAGGTCAAATTTTGAAATCCAAAATTTGCAATAACCGACACATGTTTACGATTCAGTTTTGCCACAGCAATCCAATGGTGCAATTTGTTTTTGTGTACGATGTCTAGAAGTGTCAAAATTTGCGATTTTTTAAAATGCGTCCATCACATTGAACACTTATTAGTGTCATTTGGGGGTAAAAAATATAGATATTTGTTTGAAATTTGGAATAGTCACTCATTAGAGATGGTTATCTGACATATCTTCCGGTTTTTTGAAAATTCTTACAATTTTGGATTTGGTAAACTTTGAGAAAAAAAATAAAAACGATTTTTTTGCATTTTGGGGATCAGAAAATCAAAATTGTGCAAATCCGAGATAGCCATCTTGTAGAGAATGTCATTTCCTTCCTTTTGACGTGCTTTGTTTGCAATTTGCTTCAATACTCGCTGTTCTATCATCGATCAAAATTTCGTCCATTTTGGACCGAAAATGGCGTTACATGACGTCACTAAAACGCTATTTTCGCAAAACTTCTCGACCGATTTTCTCCAAAATTTATCTGAAGACGTCAAATCGATGCCAGATAAGGTACTGAAAGTTTCGCGTTGATATCTAGTGTAGTTTTGAATCTATAGCGAAAACCCGGGAGGGGGGGTAAAATTTACCCCCCAGCGCCGCGCGGGTTAACGAGGCGTCGTGATCAGAGACTACGTGCCAGAGAGTGTACCTGCCTCCGGCGGCGAGCGTTCATGTCCCGATCGTGGCCCGGAACAGCGGACATGAAACCGAGCCCACTAGTCCTGTGTCGAAATTACTTAATGTAGGGAGGTAATTCTGTTACCACAACCCATTTTTAAATCTGCTCTACAAATCTCCTATCTCAGTCTAAAACCCCATGTTAAAGGTGAACCCTTTAACCCTATTTGTAACAGGGGGCGGATTCCGCTCCCCCCCCCCTCTTATGTTTTTCGCAGATATCTCCAGAACGGCTGAGAGCAGGCCCATACAATTTTGGGACGTTTCCTAGAATTGAATTCCGCATATGGAGTCAAAATTTTGAGTTCTTAACCAGAACAGAGGCGGTTCCAGGGCACGGTTTTGGGAGGGTTCGGCGGCGATATTTTGCGATAATACGGAAATGTGATCTTCACGGTTTCTTCCTAACTGCCTCAAGTATGAAGGAGTTACATCGGTTTACGGTGATTGCAACAAGTGTAAATTAGTTAATGTTAATGAAATATAAAAATTGCATGGTAGAGGCGGTTTCAAGGGTTTGAAAAGGGAGGGGTTTCCAGGAAGTATTCAATGCTTGGCGGGAAGCCAATAGAGCGATGTAAGGAGCGATGTAAGGATTTAAATATATCAAGATGTAAAAGATAGCTTCTCCTTCCATTATTTCCATAATTTATTACATATAGAGTTGCAGGGGCGTGTTCAGGCACATGAAAAGGGGGGTGACTGGCATGGTGATGACGATATGGCCAGCGAATACGGCACACTAGACGGTTAACTTATAATGATATATGCACATATGAGGCCAGTAGAGGGAATAAAATCTTTTGCAGAGGCGCGCTCAGGAATGGAAGAAAGGGGGTCATATTATCGCAAGGAAACTAAGATGCATGGACCTACGATGACATAACATACAGCAGTTTGCGGATGAAACACGCACCACAGGGTACCCTACGAACAATTATGAGATAATAGGCGAGTCCAGGTAGGGTAAAAAGGGGGGTAATCAATGTGAATTGAAGTTGTAAGTGAAATAGTCACTGTTGACTAGTTAGTATCATAATAGCGGAAAATATATTTATCAAAAGGTCTTGCGCCTCCCCAGTTTGGATCCTGGATGCGCCTATGATGAAGTAAAATATTCAAAAAGGAACTATATACGATCAGTAACTTATTTATAGTGCTGGGTAGCAACATGCCTGCGGTTAATATTTTGTCCTATTTGACCTCCCCTTTTCACTAACCTGGCACCGCCTATGGCGAAAATATGATTTATAACTGTTTTGTCTAATGTCACAATAACATACCATTTCATTTACCAAAAAATCATTATACAAAATAGTTATATTCCGCATTTACTTCACCCCATATTGAGTGACCTGCACACGCCTATGATTTTTGAATTTTAAAAAGTAATCATCATGTTTAATCTCCAATTCAATCTCTATCGATTCTTATTAGTTGTGTTAAAATTGGTTGATAAACATGACAGCTGTGTTGGATCATATATACCACTAAAATGTGTAGTTTTCGCCCCCTTGTTGCCCCCTATCAAAAATTTCGATTATTTTGATTTTTTAGAAATGTAGATCGTGTTGAGGGGAACCAAACACCGTTTCATTTTTGAAAATCAGACAAGTAGATATCGAGATCTCCGGGGGGGCGGAATCCGTCCCCCCACCCCCATGTTACAAATAGGGATAGCCATGAGCCTGTTACAAATAGGGTTAAAACTGTGGAACACTTATCAACTTTAACTTGAAATATGTTGCGGTGAGAATATTTATATGCAAAATGTGACCAATTTACAATCTATTTTGGTCTCGTCTGTCGATATCAAGTGACAACTCCATTTTCTTTTGGGAAAAAGTCATTATTTTGCCAAATATATAAATATAAACTAAGCTGCATAGGGTGGAGTTCCACGGGCTTACCGGGTGCATAACGGGTGCCATGGGTGAGACATGGGGATAATGGGTGAGTACCGGCTATAACGGGTTTATCACGTGTTCCACAGCGGCACAACGGCTACCACGGGTGTATGTCATAATTCCTATGTAAGTTCCCTTGTTTACCCATGTTACTACACTGCTCTCGCCTCTCCATCCTCCTTCGTCGAGACAGCCGATGCTAGCTCCATTTTGGCTGGTCGGCGCCAAGGTTGGCGCGTGAACACTTTGACATTCTCAATGCTGATTGACTCTGAGTCAGCGCTTCCGAATCTGACGAGCGCCTCGAAATCCGTAAATAATGTGCCAAGAGCCAAGTATTGCCAAAATTTAGTTTTTTTTTTGTAAACGTCTGTGTCTCGCGACTCGTGTGTCTCACTGACTCAATGCCTACGTTAGGCTTGGCATCATGAGACTCGATCGATCGCGATCGCCACAATTTCGTCTGACGCTTATTTAGCCCAGTTTCTGCCAGCCGTGGCACAAAGGTGCTCTGGTAGAACTGGAAGGGAGGAGAAGGCATTGTTCCCAGTCCCCCCCACCCCCCCCCCCCCCACGTTCTCTCATCATCTGGAGAGGCGAAGGCATCTGGAGAGGCATCGATTAAAGAAACACAATTTTCTATATGGGTTAGTGCTTGTGCGAGGAACATGTATAGGCAAATTATAATTAGTTTTATCATTATCATTTATGACCTCTTCCTCGAAATTAAAATATAATAGTACCAAAAACGTTATATTAATATTTCGATCACAGATCTTCATCAGAAATTACACATTACCAAAACAACATTGTTGTTTTGGTAATGTATAATTTCTGATGAAGATCTGTGATCGAAATATTAATATAACGTTTTTGGTACTATTATATTTTAATTTCGAGGAAGAGGTCATAAATGATAAAACTAATTATAATTTGCAAACACAATTTTCGTTTTCCTGCTCTTTTTATATAAAATTTAATGAGACACCAGCCGGAACCTGGGACATTTGCGTCTCAAAGTAACATCGCCCATCTATGATCGGTGTCTCATAGGACGTTGCATTTCTAATATCGCTGACTAGTGTCGTTCGAGCTCTGGTCGCACTTCGGTGGCGTCGGGCGCTTGGTCGAGTCGCGTTTGGTGGACCATGTCTTCGTGGGCGCGTCGTGCTGGTCGCAGTCGGGTATCACCGGCTGGCCTGTCTTGCGATGGCCCATACCGTCCGCCACGGCATTCACCCGGGGTTGAGTTCGCCTGGGGTCCATCACTTGCAGCTGAGCGTGGCGCGGTAGCAGACTGGGTTCAACAATGTGAACTGGAATGGAAACGACCAACCAGCTCAGGGCGAACAGTAATGGACTGGGTTGAATATTCCGATCTGGAACGAACAACCACCAAGTTATTTCGGCTTTCGTCTAACCAGGTATAATTTGTCGCCACGTGATGGCGCCACGTGACCGCGCCTCAATGTTTCCCGAAACAAGCCAAAAAAAAATACGTAAACAGTTTAAGTTGTGACTGAGGTGGATGGAGTTGTGTTGTGCATCAGATGGTGTGATTATTTTTGGAGACTGGTCATTTTCCATGGGGACTAGGTGTTTGTAGTGAAATGTTGTCAATAATAGTGTCCATTTGTGTTATGCAGTGCCTATGACAAGAGCATTTCGCATGAGAAAAAAATGACGCGTCAATAAATTGATTTTTGGGACCTAGTGCCACCAACTGAATGGCAATTGTGCAATCAAAATACAACAAACTATGGGTACGTACGTACCTAGGTTGAGATAGGTACTTCCAGCTCAAACCTTATCAGAAGTATCTCCTCCCCGGATTTTCTCAATAACCTGAAAACTATGTTAGATATCAACGTGAAATTTGCAGTACCTTATGCTGCATCAAGTTTAAATCTTCTCACCAACTCTCAATGAAATTGATGGAGTGTTTTGGGAGATAATGACGTTTTAATGACGTCAAATGCCATTTTTGGTGGAAAAACGATAATTGTTTGGAAAATCGTAGAAAATAAAGTTTTAAGCGAATTACAAATAAAAAACGTCAAAAGAAAGGACATTACATTTTCTTTACCATGGCAATCTCGAATTTTCGAAACGTTGGGTTTTCGAACCCCAAAAATGAAGAAGAAAAAATTGTGTGAATTTGAAAGTGCATTTCTTAGGCTCGAATACCAAAATATGGTGACCGGCCCAAATCCGCGGAGAAAAAAAAATGGGGGTATCTTTTTGCCACACAAATTTTGCCCCCAAAACCGACGGCTGGATCCGCCAGTGATAGGAGCTGTTATTTGTCTTGGCCATTTCATAGTGGCACTATTTATAATATTATACGACATATTCCCCAGTTCTGTTGACAAAGCACTTTTAAAATAAAGTAGGAAATCATGAAATCGCAATAACGTGGCAGACAGCACTGGCAAATTTAGTGAAAGATATGAATTTAGTTGCGTGTTTAAATATATTTGATGAGATGCAACTTCGGGTGTTATAGGTCAAACAAAAAGACCGTCCGGTTTCCTAGCCGTTTCGCATAGCGCTGTCACTACTAGTGTATCAAGGGCAGTGTTTCACACACATTTTATTATGCCTCGAAATTGCAGCGCAGGCCATGTGCACGCAGGCCAAAGCTTTATGAAGCAGGTCAATGAAGTCGCTAAAAACAATAAAATAAATAGCAATAAATCTGAACTAACCAGCTACGCACAAGCAATCACACAAACAGTCCGATCAAGACATTTCTTCGAGGCCTTAGAGGCCAAGGCCCGTGAACTCGCGCTGCAGTTCATAGAACCCAAGCATGCCAGAACCCATACTGGAGCCTTTTGCAAATCAAGTATTTCTTTGCAATATTCTGCTCCAAAATAGCAGTTTCTGCAATATCACATGAGAGCAAACTCCATCACACTCACGAAACGTCGGACACAGCACAAGTTACGATTAATGGATGTCGCTTCCTGTGATTGTCGGACCTCTCTTCAAGAAGAGGTCCCTAGCAGAAGTCCTCGCTTTGCTCGCACAAGGCATTACGAACATCAAGAACACTATAAGCTCATGCTTGTGTCAGTGTGGCAATCACCACCTCCGACTCATGGTCAGCCTTTGCCCAGGGAACACTACATCATATTTGCTCCTTAATAGCACATGGGTTGACTTCATGTGTATTCTGAGAGCAACGCTAAAGGCGCAGGAATGGAGCTCGATTTCAGTTTTCATTGGACGAAATAATAATCACCCAACATACAAGACGCTTTAGAAGCGGATCGACACTTTCCTTCCGCATGTGGAAGCTCCACACACAAAATATTCCTCAACAACTTCGGCTAATAAACATCAAAGCAAATTTGCCAGCAGATTTGGTATACGACAACCACAAACTTCTAGCAAAACAGTGAAGCAAACCTAGTTGGGCGATCGCTTTACCCTCTGGTCTTCCTCGTTTGCGCCTCGTGGATAACCATCACACCACAGTTTCTCCCTTTCGTCACTAGATGGCTGCACCTGCCGCCGGACGGCGGCGCCACTCTCTATCACAACTTCCTCGTCCTCGCGACTCCGGACTCCGGTTTACGACTTTCTCGACCTCCGGAACTCGGGAGTCAGTAACCAAGCCCGAACTTGGTATTGCTCACACAGTGCGGGAACAGTTTGCGACAGAGCTGCATGGTCGGTTTGCGCGCCATCTGCCGGCAGAGGCTGGCGAAGCTTCCGTCGTAGAGATGGGTCGTGAAGAACCATCGTGGAGGTTTCCTGCAAGCAGAGAAGAGGTGATATATAAGGATGCATCATACGCTTGGGAGCTGGGAATGTGTGTGTGTATGTGTGTGTGTGTGTGTGTGTGTGTGTGTGTGTGTATGTGTGTGTGTGTGTGTGTGTGTGTGTGTGTGTGTGTGTGTGTGTGTGTGTGTGTGTGTGTGTGTGTGTGTGTGTGTGTGTGTGTGTGTGTGCGCGTGTGTGCGTGTGTGCGTGTGTGCGTGTGTGCGTGTGTGCGTGTGTGCGTGTGTGCGTGTGTGTGCGTGCGTGCGTGCGTGCGTGCGTGCGTGCGTGCGTGCGTGCGTGCGTGCGTGCGTGCGTGCGTGTGTGCGTGCGTGCGTGCGTGCGTGCGTGCGTGCGTGCGTGCGTGCGTGCGTGCGTGCGTGCGTGCGTGCGTGCGTGCGTGCGTGCGTGCGTGCGTGCGTGCGTGCGTGCGTGCGTGCGTGCGAATGTATGTGTGTGTGCGTGTGTATGTGTGTGTGTGTGTGTGTGTGTGTGTGTGTGTGTGTGTGTGTGTGTGTGTGTGTGTGTGTTCGGGGGAGGGGTAGATAGGGGCATACATGGATGTATGCGTGCATACGCGCATATGCACACGCATACACACAGTGATATGCCATAGTGATTTGTGGCATGATGATGAGATGGCGTTGCATTCCACTTCGAAGGTGGTTTGCGAATTTATTTAATGGATAGGTAACATCAAGTTAAACGATTCTTGCATGCAACACCACTTACAATAATATCTTACTTAAATAATTAATATTTATAATATGTATTACAATAATAACCAATACACAATATAGTGCACTCCTTAGTGTACTCCTTCCACATTTTGGCGGGAAATATTCAGCACAACAGCACATTACCAGTTCCCTGACTTCCAGGCCACACCGAACTCTGTCCTTTGTCAATGGACCCTACAAAACCTTCGCAGCTCCCCCGCTTCTCCGTTCCCCCGCTTCTCCGTTCTCCGTTCTCCGTTCTCCGTTCCCCGTTCTCCGTTCTCCGTTCTCCGTTTTCCGTTCCCCCGCTTCTCCGTTCTCCGTTCTCCGTTCTCCGTTCTCCGTTCTCTGTTCTCTGTTCTCCGTTCTCCGTTCTCCGTTCTCCGTTCCCCGTTCTCCGTTCTCCGTTCTCCGTTCTCCGTTCTCCGTTCTCCGTTCTCCGTTCTCCGTTCTCCGTTCTCCGTTCTCCGTTCTCCGTTCTCCGTTCTCCGTTCTCCGTTCTCCGTTCTCCGTTCTCCGTTCTCCGTTCTCCGTTCTCCGTTCTCCGTTCTCCGTTCTCCGTTCTCCGTTCTCCGTTCTCCGTTCTCCGTTCTCCGTTCTCCGTTATCCGTTCTCCGTTCTCCGTTCTCCGTTCTTCGTTCCCCGTTCTCCGTTCTCCGTTATCCGTTCTCCGTTCTCCGTTCCCTGTATCGAGAGAGCCGCGCCAGTCGAGCTGGCCCGCTCGGCCCGCTTGCTGCCTCCATATGGGTTACACGCTGCAATGTCAGGAGAGCGCCGCGACCGCAGCGCCACGCGTGAGTAAGCCTACTAACTAGCGGTACTGGCGACCGCCGCCGGCGGCGCTGCGCCGCGGGCAACAGATGGCCCTCCCCAACCTGCAGCGCTGCCGGCTGTCACTTGGTGACGTCATCCTTTATGGGCAGCAGATGAGTTTGTGGGCAGAACAAACAGGGGCACAGTTGTTGCCGTTGGAATGAGGTGATGTGGCTCCCCACGCTTCAATTTAATTATTTATTATAAATTGAGTTATGTTTTGCTTGGATGGAATGCCGACATCAGGGGACAGGTCCCACGCTAGGCAGTGCTTGTTGCAAGAGCCGCGAACCCACCAGCCGATCACGCAATTTCAGGTCATCGGCAGAATTTAGTGGCGAAAGTTTTACGTCTCATAACGACTGAGGGAGGCTTAACTTGGCAAGTGATATTGTCTGAAAACCGAGCTGATTGAGGTTTGATTTGGTCATCATTCCGTTTTACTGCTTCTCGCGGAGGTGTGATCATGTATAAGCAGGTCACAATTCATGAGGAGCAATGAGTTGAGTGCTCTGCTTTGACCTATGGTGACCCAGCCCGACCTCAGCGCGTCACTGGTGTAATGGTAACATCTCAGATTCCCATTCTGGGGCTCCGGGTTCGATTCCCGGGTGGTGCACGAATTTATAGCTTGTATTGAATAAGAGTGGCTTGTAAAGCCGACGATGGAATACTTGAAACCCGGAGCATCATTTGTGGCATACATGAAGTGCCCGAGGAATTTTCTTGGGCTGGAAGAATGGCAGGGCCGCATTTCTGATCCATACGCTTCCGTAGTAGTTAATCCATCTTTCCGGTAATTTGTTTCTTTCTTTCACAGAATTGACTGATAATTTGCATGGGAAATTGCCCATGAATAGATAATAGTCCATGGTTCTAACTCCGATGGATACAACATGCGTTCCTAAAGGTCTTTTGATGTGAGTTGAATTCAGAAAGAGTATCATGGTAAGAAGTCTACCAGGCATTACATTGATTAAGGCGTGTGGATAAAACTCTGAAAACTCTTTCGAGCTGCGTTTGCATGGATGCGCGCCATCAAGCTATTATCACTGGCTGCTTGAGCACAATTGAGCGCAATCAAAGCGAGATAATTATGTGAAGAAAGAGGTTAATGGCTATTATCAAGAACAAGTAAGATAAAGTAGCATGCAAATCACAGGTTTCACACATCAGGTACAGTGAACCAGCAAAGCTCGCATTGTGAAACCAATGCCAATCAATCTACGGACAAATATTGAAAGGAAAACGAGAGTAATGGAAAGGTAAAAGGTTAACAGTGTGTTATCTTTACGTCTTTTTTGCGCTTTCAAGGTGGCAAACCTCGAGACGGATGAAAAAACATTCTTGATCATTAAAAAAAATGATACAAATACATGACGTACCGAAGGCATAAATCATTTCTGATAGAACCCACGATTATATCAGTGAGTTAGAAAACATTTTGAGCTAAAAAAATATATAACCGTTTCTTTGGCATAAAAAATATAACATGTTTTTTTTATAAAACTTGTGAACTATAAAACTATAAAAATATAACATGTGCTGAGCATGTTTTTGTGCCAAACGATATTCCAGCAAAGACCGAGACAATGTGCGTTTCATGTCACCGGAATGGACTTGACTTAGAATTACACGTCGGACGCCCAGCGTTCAAATACGGGTCGGTCATCCAAGTCAAGTACGGTCATCCAAGTACGGGTGGCGGTAGCAACAGAAAGACACCATCACCTCACCTCACTGTACTCTTGCCTGACATGCTGGCATTCCTCCCAGCCGCAGCCAGTCTCCATCTAACAGTCTCCGAAACGACTATTGTGCCAGTTAAGTAAACCATTATAACCATAATGAGTTCGTGAATGACACAAATTATCGCTGTGAGGAAGCCACGCACGAAAAACGTCAGCGGCGTCCACGACCACACAGCTCGCCATCGCCGATAACAACAACAACCGCCCTGAGCACAGCTCCACGTCAATGGCGCCGGCACACGTCACGTGACGTCACGCCCATACCAAAGAAACAGTCAGCACGGGTTGCTCTCCTAAAACGGCTCCAGACAGCCCTGGCGTGACCGGTCGCCACCGTAGACAACAAAACGCATTAGGTGTCATTGTATGATTGCGGTCTGGCCGCTTTTCAGCCTGGCACAACAGGCGACAATAAGTCACGACTTGTCCGACGTATAATCTGTGACGTCATCATAACCGCTGAGATTTACCGGTATCTACTCGGGTCTACCGTTAGCTACCGATGCCAACTGCCAACAGCCGACAACTGGCCCGGCGATAGTGTCACTACTCTACCGAAACCCCGACAGTATCTACCGTCAGCGAGGACACCCACTCAGAAGCTGGTGGCTCCTCTAACGGTGCTGAGACGCTGCTGGGCCATGGCGTGACACGGGTCATCAGAGGCCAACCTATGGTCGTGTCTTCCTCGGGTACTGAAATCAAACCGTGGATCTTCCGAGCCGTGGGGCATTGCGGGATCGCGATTTCGCGTTAGTATCTGATCGGCATGGCTAATGTTTCTAATGAAGATGATGTGCCTACGGGTTACGACGATAATCTGGCTACTAAAGCTGCAAATGGTGAAATGGAATATAGGTATTAGGGTTGTGCAAATAAAAATGATTTAACAATGAATAAATCAAAAGGCATCCATTGCATCGCCTCTCGGTTTGAATCAAGTTTCTGCAACATCGACTATGCCTATCGCAACAACGAAACCGGTTAATTATGTAATCTCTGTCGTACTACATATCCTTCCTAAACAAGCGCTGCGTCCTCCCAGCTCGTCGGCCAGAGAGCCATCTCAGGCCCCGTATACCTCTCCTTGCCTCCATCCTAACCGCAGCTAATAGCGGGCTTGGACCCAGCCGCTCCAAACGGTGCACTGGAAACAACGGCTCCAAACGCGGCCACTCGTTGAGTGAACGGGTCGGGATGACTGGCAGACATTATTTATTGGGGGCGCGCCGCAAACACAACAAACAATGAATGTTTGAATACAGCTGATGACAACAAGTCGCCATCTTTGTCTTGCTCAGCAAGCACTGCTGTAAAAATAACGCCGCTTGTATTGTGTTGCGTGGATGATTCAATACAAATGATAAGTATTGTAGCAAGGTGCAAAGTGCAGCAATGTGAAATGAGGTAAGGAATGGCTATAAGTTGTGACATTCAAGTAAAAACAATTTGTGCTGCTTATGTTTGGATTTGTAATGCTGAATATTACACTTGAGGTCAAAGTATGGCGATATAAAAAAGGTCAATAGCAGAGTTCGTCACGGGCCGGGCTGGTCCTATGGGCCATGGGCCGGGCCTGGGCCGGGCCTGGGCCGGGCCTGGGCCGGGCCTGGCCGGGCCTCAACTTTAAGGAAATCACCGGGCTCTGGACAGGCATGGGCTGAGAATGTTGAAGTAATTCGCGCAAACTCAGGTCAGAACATAAACATATGTTAGCCAGTAGTTCACTTCCACAGCAACATACTGTTGCTGTGGCTGTGTGTTCTTGTTTTGTTTTGGGTTAGCATAGTTGGTTCATTGTTTCACGTTTATAGTATACAAGTAAATATGCAAATTTAATGATTGCAAATTTTATGAAAATAATTTTATGCTTAATCTGAACGGCCTGAACCTCAAATTTATGCCTGAACCTCAAATCTATGAATTTGACCGGCCCTGGTCCTGGCCTGGGCTTGGTGTTCATGGGCCCGGGCCTGGCCGGGCTGGGGGTTGGTGGGCCCGTGACGAACACTGGTCAATAGGCAATAACGTACTGAGCCATGTAAGCCGTGGTTGCTAGGCAACACGAAAGAACGCAAAGCAGAGCACCGTTGAGCGTTGATTGATATTGGGGTCTGGATTTGGATTGATATTGGGGCCTGGATTGGGATTGGGATTGTGGTCTGGATTTGGATTTGGATTGGGGCTGGTTCTGGGCTTGGGACACAACTACGAATACTGAGAGCGAAAGAAAATGGGTGGCTGACCGATTTGCAGAGCCTACTTGGCAGACGAACATAGTACAAATATGACGCGACTTTACGTGGTCCTGAGGTCAAATGCCATGGCATAGCGTGACCTGATGTGACATACCGTAACACCGCGTGACGTGGCGTGACTTGACCTGACGTGAGGTGACGCGACGTGATGTGAAGTCGCGTGACTTGAATGGACGCGCAGAATGGGTCCAATGTCAGCGCCGTCGAGCTCAGGGAATTGGTGCGCCACGCACCGTGACACTGGCGATGTGCGTGCGCCGCGTGACCGCGCGAGTTTACGGTTAATGACGTCACCACAACAGAGGCGGTCACGGTGTGACGTCACTGGTGCGTAACGGCAGAGGGATCGAGATATATCTGCGGATGGGCCTCGGGCGAGAAGAGCAGCAGCAACTGACGAAGAGATAAGAGCGGAAGAGGTAGCGGAGACAGAGCAGAATCGCGAGCGCTGTTGTCTGAGGGGAATGCTCTGGGTGGTTCCAGGGAGGGGAATGCTCTGGGTGGTTCCAGGGAGGGGAATGCTATGAGGGGTTCCAGGGTGCGAGCGCTGTTGTCTGAGGGGAATGCTCTGGCTGGTTCTTGTTGTCTGAGGGGAATGCTCTGGGGGGTTCCAGGAAGGGGAATGCTCTGGGGGGGGGGGTCCAGGGAGGGGAATGCTCTGGGTGGTTCCAGGGAGGGTAATGATCTGGGGGGTTCCAGGGTGCGAGCGCTGTTGCCTGAGGGGAATGCTCTGGGGGGTTCCAGGGTGCGAGCGCTGTTGTCTGAGGGGAATGCTCTGGGGGGTTCCAGGGAGGGGAATGCTCTGGGGGGTTCCTGTTGCCTGAGGGGAATGCTCTGGGGGGTTCCAGGAAGGGGAATGCTCTGGGTGGTTCCAGGGAGGGGAATGCTCTGGGTGGTTCCAGGGAGAGGAATGCTCTGGGTGGTTCCAGGGAGGGGAATGCTCTGGGGGGTCCCAGGGAGGGGAATGCTCTGGGGGGTTCCAGGGAGGGGAATGATCTGGGGGGTTCCAGGGATGGGAATGCGCTGGGGGGTTCCAGGGAGGGGAGTGCTCTGGGGGGGTTCCAGGGAGGGGAATGCTCTGGGTGGTTCCAGGGAGGGGAATGCTCTGGGGGTTCCAGGGAGGGGAATGCCCTGGGGGGTTCCAGGGAGTGGAATGCTCTGGGTGGGTTCCAGGGAGGGGAATGCTCTGGGGGGTTCCAGGGAGGGGAGTGCTCTGGGGGTTCCAGGGAGAGGAATGCTCTGGGGGGGGGGGGGGTTCCAGGGAGGGGAATACTCTGGGGGGTTCCAGGGAGGGGAATGCTCTGGGGGGTTCCAGGGAGGGAAATGCTCTGGGGGGTTCCAGGAAGGGGAATGATCTGGGGGGCTCCAGGGAGGGGAATGCTCTGGGGGGTTCCAGGGAGGAGAATGCTCTGGGGGGTTCCAGGGAGGGGAATGCTCTGGGGGGTTCCAGGGAGGGGAATGCTCTGGGGGGTTCCAGGGAGGGGAATGCTCTGGGGGGTTCCAGGGAGGGGAATGTTCTGGGGGGTTCCAGGGAGGGGAATGCTCTGGGGGGTTCCAGGGAGGGGAATGCTCTGGGGGGTTCCAGGGTGCGGTCGGCACGCCACGCAAAACTTCACCAAAACACATGACAGCAGAACGACGGAAGGTGAAAAGATAAAAGATTGACACCTCACAGAATCGAACCCAGTGTCTAAGAATGGGAGTCCCAGACATTATCAGTACCAGTAAGGCGCCGTAGTTAGCGATGAACGAGAGCGCGCGAAGGAAATGTATGGGGAATTTCAACTCGATCGGGCAAGTAGTTTCTGAGATACAAAAAAGGGTGCACACGTGTGCACGTGCAGAGGCACCCACATTTGAGTTGTGGGAAAGTGGGGGCTGAGAGGATCCTAACCACACACCAAATTTGGGCACAATCGCCTCAGCCGTTCCAGAGATATGGAATAGGGGTGTGCACGTGCACACGTGCAAAGCCACCCCACCCCTGGCTTGAAGAAAGGCGGCGGCTGAGAGGTTACTAACCACACACCAAATTTGAACACAATCGGCTCAGCCGTTCCTGAGATACAGAATAGGGGTGTGCACGTGCACACGTGCAGTCACCCCACCCCTGACTTGTGGGAAAGTGGCGGCTGAGGGGTCCCTAACCACACACGAAATGTGCACATAATCTGTCCAGCCGTTGCGGAGTTATTGCGAGAAAATACTTTTCAACACCCCTCACGCGGCACGCGCCACGCGCAGTGGTAGTCATCCACATGAGTCGGCACTGATCTCAAACAGGGTAGGTTAGATGGGGCTGCTCAGCAAAGAAGTCCGCTTGTCAATCGGACGTGCGGTTGCAGAGATATGAGCTCCTCAAAAGCGTCGCCACGGGCCGGGCTGGGCCGCGCCGGGCCGCTCATAATCAGATTTTTCCCATATACAACGGTGCTCGCTCGTAACCACGGCAGTGGCAACGATGACGTCAGGCCAGGTCATGCGGAGAGAGCTTTATAGTAAGTTCTTCAATCAGGCTCTGCATAAGAGATTTGCGCAACTCTTCGTTTCTGTGGCAATCATCACGATCGTCCACGCACATCTAAACTGGATATCACGCGTTCAACAACCTCCCGGTCCCGGTCAATTCAGCGTAACGCAGATACATTGGCTGGCAGTGTGCTTCTGCTGAGGATTTATCGCCTTTGGCGTGTTCTAGTGACGGGATAATTGCTCGCGCTCGTACCCGTGAGCGAATTAAATACAGGATGTCACACAGTCCATTAGTGCTGATTGAACGTGGGAAAAACGCGCTCGTCGGTTAACGGAACCGGAAGTGGTTTATTTTGGTTCAAGTGTTTTGATGGAGGATGCTGTTTTTGTGTGAGAAATCCATCAATTTCATGTTTGAAGGAAGAGAGTGATGGATACAAATAATCTGGGTATTAAATGGAGGGTAATCATACGGAATGTATGGAATAAAAAGGATATAATGAGAGCGGCATCCGTGAGTAGTTAATATAGGTGAAAGTTAAATAAATTCGGCGTGGGAGGTTTTTGCGTTCATAGTAAATGCCAACACCATCACGTTGATAAAACATGCGCCACCCGGGAATTGAACCCGGTGCCCCAGAATGGGAATCTGAGATGTTACCATTACACCAGTGGCGCCCTTGCTCAGCCCAGGTCACTCAGCAATTTGTGAAGGAAAACCTGGACTCATTTCATTATAAAAAGAGGATGTATTTATCATAAACACGTTCAATACTCAGGACTTGTCCGGCATTTGAATGGCATTAACACTTAAACGCGATTAGTCCGTAAAAGATAATTAAAGGAGAGGACAGGAGAAACGTACAACTACTTTTCTATGACATGAAGCTCCTCGTCTATGGCATGAATCACGTGACATTTCCCATCTGAGTCATGGAAGTGAGAGCATCACCCGGTATGACATACCCCGATAGTCCTCCCCACTTTCGCCGCCACCGTCCAACCGACTGCAAGAACACGGTAGTCCGTTCAGTTCCGTAAATATGTTGGCTGGGAAAATGTTGTGCGTGCCCAGAGGTCACTGGGTACATAGGTGACAGCGGAATACGACGAGCAATGTTATGCTGCGTGCAATCTTATGCAGTCCATTAATGTTATGCTGCGTGCAATGCTATGCAGTCCATTAATGTTATGCTGCGTGCAATGTTATGCAGCCCATTAATGTTATGCTGCGTGCAATCTTATGCAGTCCATTAATGTTATGCTGCGTGCAATCTTATGCAGTCCATTAATGTTATGCTGCGTGCAATGTTATGCAGTCCATTAATGTTATGCTGCGTGCAATGTTATGCAGCCCATTAATGTTATGCTGCGTGCAATCTTATGCAGTCCATTAATGTTATGCTGCGTGCAATCTTATGCAGTCCATTAATGTTATGCTGCGTGCAATGTTATGCAGTCCATTAATGTTATGATGCGTGCAATGTTATGCAGTCCATTAATGTTATGCTGCGTGTAATGTTATGCAGTCCATTAATGTTATGCTGCGTGGAATGTTATGCAGTCCATTAATGTTATGCTGCGTGCAATGTTATGCAGTCCATTAATGTTATGCTGCGTGCAATGTTATGCAGTCCATTAATGTTATGCTGCGTGCAATGTTATGCAGTCCATTAATGACGCATTGTTGGATATTACTGGAGCTGCAGCCTGCAGTTACCTGTCATCACCCTGAATGTAGGTTTGAATGTAGCTGTAGGACGGAGTGGGTGCTACTAGCTAGGCTATCTGTCCGCCCGAATCTCAGATCAAATCCTGTACTAATACAGGTGGCGGCTATCCTTTCCATGCAAAACATTTTTATAGCGGGGAGTGGTGTGATCTAACGTGATTGCATAACCCTATCCTTATTAAACACTCTGGTAATTAACGTACTCTGGTCACATGGGCATGGAAGGGCACTCCTGCCTACCTATTAATGGGTAAGGGAATTTAAGGAAGAAAAAAAATGTAGGTGGGGTGAATATAAGTCTTCCTGAATGTAATGCTAGTTGTTTTCTTGCTGACGGCACAGTGACCGGCCGTCACCGTCACTTCTAATCAAACGGAGCTCTTCCTTTAGAGCAGCAGACGTTCCTAAAACTCGCCGCACCGCATTGTGCGAGCAAACATTTTAAAATCGTCCAGAATCAGGTCAAAGTAGCAGCCCGGCAACTTTCACATGCCACCAGTAGACAGGTTGACAAACGTAGTCATTTTCCAGTGCCGAGTAAAGCTCCTCGGTAAAGAGGTCGCATCACATTCGACATAGTTTGTAACTTCGACGAGTGACGCTTCGTGCGTTTGGCGGCTCGGCCGGCCACGCGAGACGAAACGCTGGCGTGACGTCTGTAGTGCCAAGGTGACGTCATTGGTGCTTCAGTGGTGTGTGCGTGGTAGTACAATGTTTGTTTTCAGTGTATCGTGTTTTAGTCACGATAAACTGATTGACAGTGCCGTGATTAGGATTTACTCGTGTGCATGATGACGCTCGCACGTTTAGTCTCACCACCAATGGAACACAAACAGGCTATGGATTTTAATATAAAAATAACAATAACAGGCTATGGCTTACGTCGGGTTCTTCATTCAAAGTGAAGCAGCTCGAGTGGGCAATGCGCATGCGTCGTGGCGCTTCACTTTGACATATCCAGTACTGTTTGGGAGCGTATAGAGCCCCACCGTGAACTCTTTTAACGCACCGGCTACCGACCCCTTGACTTAGGCGACTGCGACTGCACTCACGAATTACATAAATTATGAATAAGTTTCACCTACTCTGTCACCAGCCATGTGCAGCGATGCCGCGGCGGCACACTGGCCCAGAGTGGCCCACACCCCGCCGCCAAGGCATAAACGGACGCAGCCGGTAACTCCTTACCCTAACCATCACCGTCACCGTCACCGTCACTGTCGCTGTCGACATTACCAGCTCAAATAGAGCGTCCCTGATTAAACCCACGCCTGTTCGGTTAATTGGCTGCTTTTTTGAAACGATCACACTTCTACGCTGTTCCTTCCCCTGCGTTCACCCCGACAGGAACTAATCAGGACTCTTCATTATGTCCGTGTCCCCTGCCCTCCCCGGCTTGGTGAGGCTTCTCGCGACGTTCACCGACGCGGCGACCCGGTCTAGTTGTCGCTAATTGCCTGGGGCGATCACGGGTCGCTCGGCCGTACCATGCCACGGGAAAGTGACGGCGGTGGCGGTGGCGGCGGCGGCGGCGGAGGCGGCGGCGGCGGAGGCGGAGGCGGAGGCGGAGGCGGAGGCGGAGGCGGAGGCGGAGGCGGAGGCGGAGGCGGAGGCGGAGGCGGAGGCGGAGGCGGAGGCGGCGGGGTTCGAGTGGAGGAGGAAACGGCGGATCTCTAAGGTGAAGAGGATGTGAATCCAGCCACGAGCACTGCGGTTTTGACATGGACTAGATTGAGGGCTTGGGAGTGCTAGGGTTAGAACAGCACGGTTGTTGGAGGTCACAGGGGTCACGGTGGCCACGGGGGTCAGAGGTCACTGGCCACACTCGTGTAGTTCAACTATACCTGGACATTAAATCGGTGTTAATAAATTTGTCATTCTGTAAGTCAAACTTCGCAGTCTGGACCTGTGATCACAGAGAACTTCAATCTCTCAACAATTACTGGTCTGCTCACTCCATACAATGCAACTCTAGCCCGCGCAGCTACTGCCAGGTCGGGGCAGATGCTGCCAGGCGGGGGCAAATGCTGCCAGGCCGGGACAGATTCTGCCAGGCGGAGGCAGATGCTGCCAGGTGGAGGAAGATGCTGCCAGGCCGGGGCAGATACTGCCAGGCGGGGGAAGATGCTGCCAGGCGGGGGCAGATGCTGCCAGGCCAGGGTAGATGCTGCCAGGCCGGGGAAGATGCTGTCAGGCGGGGGAAGATGCTGTCAGGCCAGGGCAGATGCTGCCAGGCGGGGCAGATGCTGCCAGGCCAGGGTAGATGCTGCCAGGCCGGGGAAGATGCTGTCAGGCGGGGGAAGATGCTGTCAGGCCAGGGCAGATGCTGCCAGGTCGAGGCAGATGCTGCAAGGCCGGGACAGGTGCTGCCAGTCCGGGTCAGATGCTGTCAGGCGGGGGAAGATGCTGCCAGGCCAGGGCAGATGCTGCCAGGTCGAGGCAGATGCTGCCCGGTGCGGGACACTTGTCCGGCCGTGTCGTGTGTCAGGCCAGTGGCAGATGCTGCCAGGTCGAGGCAGATGCTGCCCGGTGCGGGACACCTGCCCGGCCGTGTCGTGTGTCAGGCCAGGGCAGATGCTGCCAGGTCGAGGCAGATGCTGCCAGGTCGAGGCAGATGCTGCCAGGTCGAGGCAGATGCTGCCCGGTGCGGGACACCTGCCCGGCCGTGCCGTGCGTCAGGCCAGTGGCGGTCTGGCGTGGCAGCCGCAGCGGCCCCGCCCCGCCACCGGAGCCGTGGGAACGCCTGCTCCCTCCGCCGGAACCGGCGACCGAGTTAGCAGGTCGAGTCACGTGACGACTGATGGCGGATACCGACGGAGTCACGTGACCAAACTGGTGGTTCACGGAAGGTCCAGGGATGATGAAGGGGTCTGTTTGGAGGTGCGGGGTTTCCAGTGGAGATCGGAGGCTTAGCGTTCTCATGGTCTGGAGGTGCGGGGTTTCCAGTGGAGATCGGAGGCTTAGCGTTCTCATGGTCTGGAGGTGCGGGGTTTCCAGTGGAGATCGGAGGCTTAGCGTTCTCATGGTCTGGAGGTGCGGGGTTTCCAGTGGAGATCGGAGGCTTAGCGTTCTCATGGTCTGGAGGTGCGGGGTTTCCAGTGGAGATCGGAGGCTTAGCGTTCTCATGGTCTGGAGGTGCGGGGTTTCCAGTGGAGATCGGAGGCTTAGCGTTCTCATGGTCTGGAGGTGCGGGGTTTCCAGTGGAGATCGGAGGCTTAGCGTTCTCATGGTCTGGAGATGCGGGGTTTCCAATGGAGATCGGAGGCTTAGCGTTCTCATGGTCTGGAGGTGCGGGGTTTCCAGTGGAGATCGGAGGTTTAGCGTTCTCATGGTCTGGAGGTGCGGAGTTTCCAGTGGAGATCGGAGGCTTAGCGTTCTCATGGGTGAAACGGCCACTGGCATAAAGGGTAGTTTAATTTTAGGGAAGTATTTGTTTCTGGTTGTGTAGATAAGTCCACGACCCTACTTGTGTGCATTTCTCTGGTATGACTTTAAAATGAAAACATTGTGTAATATTTAGATTCGGTCACCCTTATCGTCCAGCTCCGGAGATTGCAGCATCCATAATACATTGCATATTTGTCAATACAGCAAACTGTACATTCGCAAAACTGCCTTAATTTACAGTACGAAGTTCATTACTTGTTGTCATCGCCGCCTTTCTGGAATTTGTGGCCAAAGTAAATTGCTTCTGGCCATGATAGTGATCAGGGCCGACACCATCGCGCCACTGCACAATGGGGTGAGAACAAGGTCTGGCACGCCATAATTAGAAAGTCATGGTTCTTGCTTACTTGCTACACAAAATGGAGACTAAAATACCACAAAATGGTACGTGTGATGTTGCTAAGGGCATACGCTTAGAATTCTCTCATATTTGGCGGGGTTTCTGGTATGTACATATACGCGTGAAGAAGTCCTGGTGAGATTCGGCCAGCAATGACGATGTTCGGGAACAATTATGTACAGGTCTGATTTGCCTAACTATCTTCCATTTTTGGCGAAGTGCAGTTTAATTTAAATGTAGCACATGACCAGACGATATTAATAAAATAAAAAAACAAGTATTTATATACAATATAAATACTTATTATTACTACATATATAAATACTTACAATATAATTAGTATATAAACATGCCATTTTCTGGCAGAAGTGCAACTTGTGCAAAAAAAATGAACTACGGTCTGATAGAACATGAGTTTAGCAACGTTTTGCCCACAACAGATCTTTGGGCGGTTTTGGGCAATTTTATATTTTCTTCGTTAAATTTTATTTATGATAAATTCTGAACGCTTTTTGACACCTGTAACAAAACATGACATAGAATATGTAAATACATACATGTTCAAGTGCCAGTTTTTTGGTATTAATCTGTAATGCTTATCAGTCTCATTGTATACAAGTAGGGGACAATTATTTGAAATACATATTCAACATATTATATAACTTTGAACACAACGCCGTGTTTAACGCCATTACCGGCTGATCAATGCGGACTGACAAAATATCCGTGTTTGGCACTGTATCACGCACATACGGTGCAGAACAGAGCTAAACTACTTTCAGATTCGTAATCTGAGGAGAATTTGGCTTCAGAATAGGCTCATTTTGCTTGGTTTCCAAAAAGTCGCCGAAATGAAATATGGCGTGCCAGACCAGACCGAGCCAGACCCGCCGTAATGTGCACTGGCGTAGTGGTAGCATCTCGGTAATTGTAACATTCCCATTCTGGGGCAACAGGTTCGATTCCCGGGTGGCGCACATTATTGCAGATTATAGTCATTCTGAAACAAAGCATTCCGAAGCAAGATAAAGGCCTGCCTCCGGGTACAATGAATGATGTTGCCAGGCAGAATGGTAGACCCGTCGATCTCCAATTTTCGCGCATTTCGAGGTTAAAATACTTAACCCATCAATCACTGAGACCCAGCGAGTTCCGCCAACTAACCGTTCCGAATTCCCCCCCCCCCCAAAAAAAAAAACACGGCTATTCAGAAGGTGGCGTCTGTCGGAGTCTGCCGTCACACGCCATTGACTGCGTTTCTCTGTACCAGGTGCCGTTATAACTGGGCTGGCTGCCGCCCGCCCATTCCACACGTGATTGACAGGCGCGCGCGGTCTCCGGCTTGGTTAGGAGGAAACCGCGCGCCAGACCGCTCCGGCAACGGCGCACAGACGTGGGCTCGAGGAGAGGCAAGAAGTGGAGAGGAGGCATCTGAGAGCAGGGATATCGTCACGGCGAGCTGTCTTCTTCGACTTTTCCCACATGCCAAGCATTACGAATCTACATTCTTATGTAAGTGCATACATAAGCACGCATTATAAACATTACTATCCGGCTGACGACCCATTGGAAACCAGCATTGAAGTAAACAAAGGCGGATGGTGAAAGATGAAACACTATCGTAAGACTGATCACGACTAGTCATAAAGAGCTGATCATCGACAGGATCTGAATAATCCCATAAGAAGTGTGAATGTATGTTTGTGATTTTTAACGTTACTTGCTCTGCAACCCTCTACCCAGAGGAGACTCTTCCACCGAACCACCAGGTCAGGAGATACGACAAAGAGCTTCCATTCGACAGGTCACGGTTTATTACCATGACGGGTTTCCCAAGGTTCTGATGCTTCGCCGCTGGTGACCTTATTGGAACCAAAAGGACGTAGATGCCAAAGAAGCCCAGAAAGGATGGGAAACACCACGTGGTAAAACTGACTGGTGTTCGAAATGCAAGCATTTAAGGGCAGCATGGACATGTACGAATATTAACACCTTGTTCAATAGCAAGCTTATCTTATTAGCCTGACCCAAACGTGGGTCGTCATAGGATGCATTCATGTTCGGCATGGCTTCCGTCCAGTATGGATAACCCTCGCCAATGCCAAACCGCCACACGATTAAGGCCAAACGAGCAAGGCGAGGACGATGGGGGGAAGTCGGCTGATTAAGCCCAAGAGCCGGCGCAGCAGCGGAAACAAATGGAGCGAGTACAATATCCTCCTCTAGAATAACCTATCCAGGAGCGCTGGGAACGTTGATGTCAGTCCAGCATAGCCTCGGCTTCTCGTCAGCAGGCTAACGCCGCCACAAAAACTCCCGTGCCGTCTATCTCTGTTCCCAGGGTCGTATGCCGTCGGAGCAGATCCGTGCCACTTGTGAGCAATCTCTCCTCGAGATTCTAGATAGCCAGCCGCCTTGAACTGGCTAATTGTGCCGCCTGCAATATCGTGTTTCGATTGCAGCGCTGTGGTTGCCTGCGATCGCAGCGTTGTGGTCACCCTCTCAGGGTGCAGGTGAGAACCAGAGCCGATATGGCCCAGCTGGGCTTCATACTCAGCGAATCGACTCCGGAGAGAATCGCGTCCGACCGTGGATACCGAAACTCCTCCTTCACCACACCCACGGCTCAGATTTCAGTCGGAACCTCATCTCCAGATATATCTAGTGGGAAGCGGCCTCAACTAGAGTCCATCACTTAATCGGAGTTCCGTTATTGAACGTGAATAGACTGGCAGTGGGAGAAATGGGAGAAATAAATAATAATGGCGTTAAATGTGAAATGTGGCACAGTGCGAACATAAGATATTGGAGCATATGAGCTCTAAGATCGAAATGGGTGGAAATGGGGGATCCATTTACCAAGATCTGCAGAAGGATCGGTGCAAGTCTTGCTAAACAGGGTGGCGCGGTAAAACTAAGCCCGATAAAGAGCTCTAGCCTTACCGAACTCCGCTGCTGCCTCAACGGCCGCCGCGGGGAGTGGCACGACGCGTCTTGGCGACCGACGCCGGTGGCTGTGGCACCCATAGCGACCGGCGGCGCCCAGAGCGCCCAGAGTGGCGACCGGAGCTCACAGAGCGGCGACAGAGTCACGTCACGTCACGCCCCAGTCACACCCCAGTCCCGGTCGCGTCACGCCGGCGGTCGGAGCCGTCACGGATGCCCTCACGCAGCGCGCGGCGAAAGGCGGGACGGTTTCCACGCGGGCCGCGGGCGGGGCAGATACAGCGGGCGGGCCGGCGGGCGGGGCTGTGCAGCGGGCGGGCCGGGGACGGGGCTGTGCAGCGGGCGGGGCTGTGCAGCGGGTGGGCCGTGGGCGGGGCTGTGCAGCGGGCGGGCCACAGGCGGGGCTGTACAGCGGGCGGGCTGGCGGACGGGGCTGTGCAGCGGGCGGGCCGCGGAAGAGACCCCGGTTGAAGATGGTCCAGGACTGCCGCGCTGGCGGATCCAGAACGGTGATACTGATGAAGTGTTATCCTAGCTTGTCGGCTTCCGACAGCGGTGGTTGATCGGGCGTAAATTCCAGAAGGTCTAACAATATTGAAATACCTCATCAGAATTCAGTTCTTTGTGTGTTAAGAACCGATTTTAAGAAAATAAAAATTCAGTACTATTTGCTTAGATTTGGAGGAAATTGTAACTTCTCTGCCGATGCACAGACGTTTGTCTGAGGGGTCGTGGTCCTGATCGCCTTCGGATGCACCCCTGGTGGGGGCTGCTTAGAATACCGCTAGCTTCCTAGCAATGCCTGAAAGGGATTTGATTCTGAAGTCTCAAAGTGTTCTCCATTATGGATAATGCGTCTACGCGTGCGTATTTTTGGGTGTTCCCGCATATTCTTGATCCAACAGACGCCTGGTCACGTGGCACGTGGCAGTGGCAGAACAGCGCGGCCACGTGGCAGAACAGTGCGGGTGCAAGCAATGCTTGGTTATTACGATTGGTTGGCTGTGCAAAACTAACTTCCAGCCTGTCTATGATTACCGAATGGCTCGTGGACACACCGCGGTCGGCTCCAGAAAATTATGGGAATGTGGTGGCTTGGATGGACAACGGGTCAGTTTGAATACCCAGCAGAGCATTATGTCATAAAATAGTGCAGATGCCTAGAAAATCAGCTTTGAAATAAGGCATTATCGTTACAATTCAGCGTAGCATGTAACGTACACTGAGATGTATACTGCCGCCAAAGTTAAGTTGAGAGAACCAGTGTTCTACCTTAGTGTGACTTTCTTATCCCGGGATGCAGTCTCCAAGGATTTTCGGTGTTATGTTCTGTGCATAGATGCAGTTACTACGAAACCTGGTGTTATATTTCTGTGCTGATGTGCAGTCCCTCAGAAACCATGATTTGGCGGTATATATCATGTGATGGCTATCACCATGCGGGTTTAAGTCAATCTGCTAAGAGTAAGAACGAATATATAAGTCTGCGTGCACCTTGCGCAATACCCTCAGATAAGAAATAGGTCCCGCTCTTTCGAATGTGTGGAACCTGTGAAAAGAATTAATGACACTAGATCATCGCCCTTACCTCTTGCTAGTCTCCTGCGTTTTGGCGTGCAGTATGCAGAGCTTGTAGTTTTTGCACTCTGCGGTTTCGGGACCGAAATTCTGTCCAAGCACAGCACTGATCCTGTCCGGCTCGCTGGGAATTCCAATCACGCCGATTGGATCTGTGAAGCGGGGAATATATCAGCACAATACCGGAGGAAACTGATGCGAGGTCAAGAGCGTCAAGCAGAGAACCACGCGTACTGCATTGGAACCTGCATTAGCTAAGAGGGCGAGAAATACCTCACCCATACACCCTCCACGTCTCTGCCTCGCTGTCTGACTTGGTTTCCGCTCCCGCTCCCTGCTCTCGCTCTCGCTCCCGCTACCTCTCGGATCCCGCTCCCGCTCCTGCTCCCGCTCCCGCGCCCGCTCCCGCTCCCGCTCCCCCTCCCGCTCCCGCTCCCGCTCCCGCTCCCGCGCCCGCTCCCGCTCCCGCTCCCCCTCCCGCTCCCGCTCCCGCTCCCGCTCCCGCTCCCGCTCCCGCTCCCGCTCCCGCTCCCGGACGAGTTCCCTTTCTCCTCTCAGTATCCACCTTGGGACTGGTGCCGGCCCGGTTCTCACCTGGCCTCCGGTCGGGTTCGGTGATCTGCTCCCCCGTGACGACCGTCTCCGGCGGGACATACTGTCCGTCATGTGGAGAGCCGTCCACGTGCTGGCCGCCCGGCGCACCAACGTTCACCGAGCCGTTGACGACCGTCCCCGTACCTGGAGTCGGGCACAGAGATACACCTACTGAACACACATTTAGAACACAGCGAGTGATACTGACAGCCGTACAGCCGTGTAGCAGTGACCATAGTATCCGTACCTGCGGTGGAGCGCAGCGATACATCTGCTGGGTACTACGAAAAGCCGTATGGTATGGTAAAAACCTGTATGTATGGTAGCTGTATGGTATACAGGACAACACGCCGCAGCTGCCGCTTCGCCGCCTGGGATGCAGCTAAACAGCTGCCGAGTGTACGTTTACATGACGTCACGTTCGGTTAATATTACGTCCCTTTATGCTACGACGAAATAAAACATATATTTGTAAGTGCGTTCTAAAAAACATATATAAAAAAATTGTAATACCTGTTGCCGTCACATGTGAAGTTTAGAAGTTCCCTGGCTCCATAGGTATGCCGGCAGACCTGCGAGCTGAGCGTAATAAATAATGAAATGAAAATGAAAGAAGTGCTACTGGTAGGTAAATGATGAAAGCTAAATTGTAATGTCGTTAAAAGTCCATCAGTGGCTTCAGTTACGCACGAGGCAAGTGGTTACCATTTTATGACCAGCGTGTAATTTCACCTGCGGTGTTGTAACAGTGTGCGTGCAGTAACTCTGCAAGGCTGCGACTTTTCTATTAACCGCACGCATTTTCCCAGGTAGTTGGAGAAGAGTCGTATGGATGTTTTCACCTTGCAACCTAGCTTGCGACCTTTCTGTACTCATCTATTGTATTTTGTTGGCATGTGCTCAGTCAGAAAGCCGCAAAACTGCATTCCCGTTAAATGCCATGTCTGTTTGGTTAGCGGTGTCGTATGTTCACACGCGCAGACAACCGCCACTGGCGTCACTCTGGCGTCACTCCAGCAGCTAAACTGAGCAGAAGCACGAGACGTTTGTCGCGGGCGTACCACCGCGACACGACAGAAGAAACCCATTGTTTTCGGTGCAAGTTCATGAATAAAGTAGACAAGCTGTAATTATGGCACGGCAGCACAATACAGCGTTGTCGCTGAGCACAACGCCTATTCAGCTGACCGCTGAGTGACTTCAGTAGACCGCGTCGGTCTGTTTTACTGCATTCGCTGTCACCGTGACATATTGCGGGTTCACGCGTGGTGAATTAAAGTCACGTCTGTCAAAATATGATGGACAGCATCATATAGCAGCAAAATTACTGACGTCTAAACTGAGTCAGGTCAAAAATAGTTATTGGAGCTTCTGCTAGGAATGTAATTTGTGTAAACAGCGCCATAAATGATTGAGGACCTTATCTTGGTTTTCGAATATATATACTACCTCCGACCTCCGGAGGTTGACCTCCGGGATCTATCGATATTTGGTTACCATTCAGGCTTTGTCAGCAAAAAATGAGTGCAAGCATTGGTACTCTAAGCGAATAAAAATGTGTATACACAATTAGCAATGATTGTCCAGAGTCCCGTCACCGCAAGACCCACCACCAACAGAGCCATCTGCCCCACAGCAGAGCCATCTATCCTCACCTTCAATGAACTGTCCTGGCATCAGGGTGTCGGGCGGCTTCTTGGTCTCCTCCGGCGGTGCTGGCGGCTTCACAGGCTTCTCAGGCGTACCCGGCGGCTCCCCACTTTCGTTATCCGGCGGCGCCGGGGGCATCGGCTCGTCTGGCACCCCCGGCGGCTGCGGGTCGGGTATCCCTGGCGGTACCGGGTCCGGTACCGGTATCGGTATCGGTCCAGGTATCGGTATCGGTATCTCTATCGGTATCGGTATCGCTATCGGTATCGGCCCCGGTATCGGTCCCGGTATCGGTACCGGGTCATTGATGAAGTTAGTACCACCGGTGGCGGCGGCGGCGGCGGCGGCGGCGGCGGTGGCGGTGGCGGCAGCCCCGCCGAAACTCCCACTTCCGGTGCCACTTCCGGCGAGCGAGCTGACGAGGAGGAAGTAGACGGGTACAGAGAGGGCGGCCAGGCCACCTACACCACCCAGGATCCCGACCGTACCGAGCCAACAGCGCGTGATGCATCGGCCGGAAAACTGCCGTCTCTGCCGACCAGCCGGCCGGAACTGGCGCCGGAAACTGCGCGCTTCCGCTGAAGCTTCCACGCTTCCGGTCGACGCTGCGCCGAAACTGCGGCCGACGCTGTCCAGCAGCAGGTCCATTGAGGTGGGCGCTGGGAAGGGAGAGGGTGATGGCGAAGGCGGTGGAGGAGGAGGTGGACTGGGCGCATCCCGGCGGCCGCGCCACCCCTGAAGGCGCTTCCGGTTCGGTCGGAAGTTGCCATTGATGAAAGAGCGCCGCGGCGGAAGCGTCGGCGGACCGACGGGCGGTGGCGCCGGTGCCGTCGTCGTCGATGATATGCGAGTTCGGTCTTTCGTTTTCTGTTTTAGGCGCTGCATCATCGTTCTATTGGGGCGCTTCGTTGGTTTCCAGAAGCCATATTTGTTGTACTTCGGTGTAGGCGCTACGGTGGGTCGTGGAGCTGCGGGCGATGGAGACAAGGTTGGAGAAGTCTTTGAGGGTTTGGTGGGAGGAGTCATCGGAGGCTTTGAGGGTCGTCTCGCGTTATGGTAGTATGGCTTAGTAACTCCCTCTGTGCCAGCATTATAAGAGTGCATTTCTTCCATGTTCGAGAAAAGAGCCTGGATCAGATTTGGAAGGGAACCTTCGGCGGCAGCGTCGGTAATGTCGGATGTGGTTATTCTTGGTGGGAGGGTAGAAGTACTTGGTTTGCTGATCAGTAAGAAGCTGGGTCGTGGTGTGGATGCTGGGATGGCGTTCAACTTCCCCGGCACAGACCCTGCGGATCCAGCTGTTTCGCCTTTATTTGTATGCCTGTCTGACTGGTGGACAGCACTACCCTTACGCTTCGGCTTGTATTTCAGCCTATTGAACACCATGGGTCGTCGTGTTGGCTTCCAAAAGCCAAGCTCGTTGAATCTAGTCTTGCCGGTGGAAGTTGTGGGCGGCGCTTCGAACAGGTTATGCCAACCGCTTGACTGGAACACAGACGGAGCGGCAGTAGTCGGTGTGAACCTATCACCAGTCCATGTCGACAGCCGGTCGGGCCTCTTTGTGATGGGAAGGACAACGGAGATGGTTTGGAATGGGATGTCGCCCACAGTGGTCACAGCCTGATCTCCATCCGCCGCATGCCCGAGAGATCCGCCATTTTCCTGGTGCAGCGAGATAATGATCCCTTGCTGGGAGTTCGAGACTGCTGACGATTCGGGCGTGACACTTCCGGGATTCTCAAGTGATACGCTCCCAGAGCCAGAGCCAGCTGGACTATATCCAGTAGATTCTGGGCCGACCACCATCGTCGATGTCAGTGTTTTGCTAATCGTTACTATCGTTGTCGTCGCGCTAACTCCTTGTGGCGCCACAAACAGGGGTTTGTGCATTACTGAAATGATTGGGGAGTCTGTCAGGTTGACTCTTGCTGACATCATCATCATCGGAGTGCTCGGATCGATCTGCTGGATGTTGATGACGTTGCCTAGGCTGTCGTCAGTGGGTTTACTCGCCTCCAACTGACTGAAGAGGTTGGCGATCTCCGTTTGCACAGGCTCGCCAGCAAATGGATTGTTCGCTGTAAGGTTAGGAGTGTTTGGCCGACTCCCGCCAGCATTGATTTCTGGTCTACTGCCTATGACGTCAAAGATGTTATCCTCCGACGCGCTCAGCTCGTTGGCACTCACGTGGGAGCTGACGAGATGCGCTGGGTTGCCTGGACGCTGCGACTGCGTCTTGAACGTCAAGAAGCTCGGCGGCCGCTTGGTCGGTCGTTTCCAGAACCCCAACTCGTTGAAGACGATCAGGTCGCCCGAGGACGTCGTCGGATTTACGCTGCTTGGAGTCGGATCTGCGACTGTAGCGTATGGTGGGAATGTTGCTGTTGTCGTTGTAAGTCTAGTCGCAGTTGGGGTGATTTGCAATGTCCTTGTTAGCGCCGGTGTTGCCGCAGGAATCACCGCCGATGTTGCCGTTGAGGGATAGGTCGTCGTGATGATCGTAATCGGCGGGAAGCGGAACTCGAGTTCACTTGGCGGCGGCGGCGGTACAGGCTGCGTCGGCCGGATATGCAACTCGAAGTAGCCACCCTGAAGTGGAATTTCCTCGAGGTCCTCCACGGTCCCGAGCGTTGACAGGATCTCGATCGTGGAGCTGATGTTAACACTGTCGGGTGTGATGCTAGTGCCACCGTTGATGCTGTCGATGCCAACGCTACCGCTACCGCTACCGCTTCCGCTATTCCCATTACTGCCACCACCACCGAGGGTTCCACCAACGAAGTTCGGGGGGAAATCCGGAAGCTCGGCGTTTTCGGGTACATCCGTGATACCTCCTGCGATATCCTCTATGAGGACGTCCCCGGTGGTGAGATCAGAGGCATCCGTGGGCCCAAACCAGGTTCCCTCTCCGACGTGTGTCGTGCTCATGACGCCATCTTTGGAGACGGTGATGATGCCGTCAGTGATGACGTGCGACTGCGGAGTGACTAACTCATTAGAAACTGGCACAAGCGGTGGCCGGACAGTGAATTCCCCACTCGTGACGTCACCATCTGCAGCTGCAGAAGAGGGTGGAGCTGGACGGCTGGGTGAGACGTCTGGCCGCTCCACAGCGCCCAGGCCTTCGGCGTCAACCATACCGGAGATGATGGAGTTTATGTTACCAATGATGCTGTCCGCTATGTCCGGTGATTGGTTTGTTTGACTCCCGTCTGGAAGTGGCGACGGTGCTGGTGAAAATGATGGCAGTGGCGGTGATGGCCCAAACGACGGCGGTGGAGCCCATGGCGGAGGAGTCGAGAGTCGGTTCGGTGGCGTCGGTGAGGGATCTGGGGCATCTGGTCGTGTCAGCTGACCACTAGCGCTGTTGGAGACACTTGACGCGGAGAGCAAGTTCTGAAGCAGATCCTGCACTGAAGGCAGTGACTCTGCCGCTCCGGGGCTTGGAATTTGATCCAGCGTCGTTGATATTGGAGAAGCATTTGACCCGCCGTTGCCGTCTGTCGTAGGTCTGGGAAGTGTTTCTGAATCTCCGCCGGCAACCACGACGTTCGCCATGCCTTGCAACTCTTGCAAGCCGACAATACCCGGAGGCCGTGACTGAAGTTCGCCGTTCAGGGACGCAATGCCAGTTAGAATTTCGCCAGGAAGGACAGCTGGTGGTCCATTTCCCACACTCGACACGACCTGCTCGCCTGGCACGGAGGGCTGGAAGTTTGAGATGGTGACAATACCGGGAGGACGGGGAATGGTCTGCGCGGTCGGACTGGTGTCTGAAGAAGGACTCGGGCTGGCCTCCACCGGAATCACACCGCCAGCGGTCTCAATACAGAGTCCCTGGCAGTTGTGGTCCGTCGAGCCTCCTCCTAGCACCTGGACTGAGACGCCAGGACCGCTGCCGCCGGAGATCTGGTTAACCGGAGTGATAACCGAGGTACCTGGCAGTGTCTGAAGGCCATCGATTGAGGCTGCTTGACCGGCTCCGGGAGGACCAAGCACCTGAATCTGGCCAGTTTGAGTCCCTTCTGGTCTGCCAGGAACCACACTCACACTTGACGACGGCATTTCGACTTGAGCTCCAGACGTTCCAGGCTGCACGTGCACACTGCCACCTGCGGTGATAATGTGCACTCCTCCGGGTGTCGTTTGGCTGGCGTGACTTCCTCCTGGAGGCCCTTGCACCACGTACACGCCTCCATGAGTCCCGTACCCTCCTCCTGGCACCCCAACGTGACCACCTCCGGCCGCCTGCGAGTGGTTTCCGTACAACCCTTCCCCGATGGCCACAGCGTTTGTTATGTTGTGCAGCGCCGCGTCCAGGTCCGTCGGCTTCGATAGAACAAAGTTATCATAACCGCCGTAGTCTGGCTGAGTGAAACCCATCAGATCACATGCGAACCTCAGCGCTTGGTGCGAGATCTCAGGACTCAGCGGCGGCAACGCCGCCATCACACCCTCCGCCGCTGCACCGGCGTAGTGCGCCTCGTACCGGTCCTTGTCTCTGCCTGAGACGAGAGTCCTCCTCCCACCGCCTCCGTTGGCGATGGCCAGGAGGACAAAGAGGACCGCATTGAGGACGAGCGCTGTCGTGCCGGCGGCCGCGCCAAACGTGTTGTAAGTGACGCAGTTGCACGTGTCGACGACCACGGGGCGGGGCCGAAACGGCAGGAGCTGGGGAGGATCGATGGAGAACGGTAGAGGGGTGACCGCCTGTACCCAGGGATGCTCCTGCCACGCTGGACCAGTGTCAGTGGTGGGAGCTCCATAGTGCGAGCCGGGCACCGCCGCTGGGTACTGTCCCTTGGTTTCGCCTCGGGCAGGTTTCTTGGCTGGGTATTTCCCCTCCTCTTTCGACTTCTCGCCGTATTTCGAACCAGGTCTCGCCGCGGGGTACTGCCCTCCGTTGGCGCCGGTTGGCGCCTCTTTGTAGCTTCCATAGGAGCTGTCCGCGGCCGCGGAGGCGTCCTGGATCCCATCACCACCGTTACGCGTTCGGAACGAGTCCATTTCGTAAACTCGCGGCGGAAGGGAGGCGCTGTGACCGTGCGTCGCGGCGTTGGAGTTCATACTCAGATCAACCACGCCGAGACGGCTCTCTTGCCGTATCTCCTGCACGCTGTCGTATATTTCTTCCTGCTGGTCACTGCTCAGAGGCAGCGGCGGTCCACTGGCGGCGCCCTGAGACGCCCTGCGGCGGTCCGGCCGCCAGGCAGGGGGTCTGCCCCAGGTCGGAGCGGTGCTCGGAGGCCGCTGTCGCCTCTGAACTGGACTCGGCGGCCGCGGCTGGCTCTGGGCGTGACCCTGCGGGCCTCGGGTCTGCGGGCGGAGCCGCGGCCGAGTCCGAAGTCGGTTGCGCCGGTCCTTCAGCACACCTTGCCAGCCGTTTGCCAGTTCCCTGCGCTCGGCTGCGACCCGCTGTCTGCTCGGGAGTCTCCGCTCGTGTTTCTCCCTCAGGGTAGCCGGTCGGTCGCTGTCCTGGTTGTGGTCTGGGGTATTCTCGGGAGGGATCCGTAGCGGTGGCGCCCGTTGCCGCACAGTGCCGCGGTGCACTGTGTCAGACGGAGCGTAGGCGGGCATATACGACCCCGCTGGGTCCGATAGAAGCTTCGGCTCCTTCATATTCGATACAGTAGGTCAATTAGTCCTATTATCCGCCGCCATGGTCTTATATACTTGTCACTGTCGTCACCGTCTTAGGAATAAACGCACTACTGAGTGTCGAGTTCTTCGCTAAAAACTCTCTACAGTTGTGTTAGAATCTATCACAATGACGACAGGGTGCGTCCCCTTTCAGGACATAGCTGAAAGGTACTGAAACCACTCAGTCACACCGTCCACGTCACGTTCACAGTAAACCTGCCCGCACTTTCTCTTGACTCCTGTCTGCTGCTCTTCGCCTTCCACCACCGTCCACCACACCTTCCACCACACCTTCCACCACACCACACTCAGTTCACCCCTACCGTCACCACCTCCTGACACCACTGCTGTCACCACCGCCAGTCACCACTGCTATCGCCAGTCACCACCTGTCGCTCGGCACCTCCCCGGCACCCGCCTCGTCACGTCGCCGCCGCCTCACTGGTGCCCAGATCGGCGCGTGTCTCGCCCGTCACACCCGCCGCCCCCTGACCCAGACTGCCGCGCTCCGCCGCCGCCGGCGCCAGCTTACCGGTCTGATTCAGATCGACCGCCCGATGACGGCGTCCCGATGATGATGGGTGTCCCGGTGGCGTCCCGATGATGATGGGCGTCCCGGTGGCGTCCCGGTGGCGTCCCGGTGTCTTCCCGGTGGCGTCCCGGTGGCGTCCCGGTGGCGTCCCGGTGGCGTCCCGGTGGCGTCCCGGTGGCGTTCCGGTGTCGTCCCGGTGGTGTCCCAGTGGCGTCCCGTTGGCTAAGTCCCGTGGCGTGATGACAGATTGTGTTATGGCGAGGAGAGATGACAGGTTGTGTTATGGCGAGGAGAGATGACAGATTGTGTTATGGCGAGGAGAAATGACTTAACTACTCGTGGATGTGCTTAGGTCAGAGGCGACGCAAAGAAGAGAATCGAGAAGTCCACTGTGGGTTGACCTTTTAAGGAGCAGTTATTTGGTAGGATTTAGTAGGAAATTGGTAGGATTTGTTAGGATGTGTGACCGGTTACGCTCCCACGGATGGTCCCAGGTGATGGTGGGTTTTCAACTACGATCGACAGGCAACCAATAAGAGCGGGGATTTTCCGATGTGCTTCGGTGATATTTCCAGTAGTCCAGTTGGGGAAATTTTTCAGCAACCCGTGCCGGCGATACGCTCGAGTCTTCAGAGATTTGTCCTGATGGCTCGTTTATAGGTCAATCCGAGCGGCAAATATGATGACTCTGTAAAAAAGCACACGCACGAGGAATTAGTCGAGCGCGCGCCGGCAGTGACTGCGCCGCAGGACAGCACTGCGAGGTCACGTGGCGGAGCAGTCTGCACGCAACTCTGAACCTTTTGTTCGGAAATAGGTGCACTAACGGGGGCGGCGTTGCGTTAAATTCGGGCAGAAAATTTCCAATGAAATGGCCATTCAGTTGTGTTTGTGTTCCGGTGAGTCTGGGGAGTCACGAGTCCCATGCTCCAGTTGTGATGAGTTGATTTCCGTCAATGCCTGAACTGTTGTAGGTATTTTGACATCAAGTACCAATAGCATGACCTAAAACAGCGCCTAAGACAGCACCTTTCACTGCAAAGGTTGCATCGAAGAAGTGAGCAATTTAAAGAGGAGCTTTGCGCGTAATTTTAGTTAACTTACATAATAATTATATTTTCGATGACAAGAAATCTCCTTTCGTTGTTTGGTCACGTAATCCCGATGGACGTTCTAGTTTCCCACGCCGTCGATCTTTGGGAACAGATTCGTGATTCACAACTTCCGTTTTATGGGATTCTAAATGGATCGTCTACAAATGACAATTATTTTAACCCGTAACAACCCGTTAGCTAACAAAGGGCTGTTAATGACGCGTGTCACATGCGGCATGATACACTGCATAACGATAATGGCTATGGCATACTGCAGCTACTCATAAGCTGCGAACAAAAAAACTACAACGAAAACAAATGAAAGGAACGGCGCACCAATCCGTTCAGTCAGTGTCTGCGATCTTCATTATTGTGCTCCAGACCATACCAACTGTAAATCTGTCAGCATGCCCTCTTTCTCAAAATCGCAATATTAACCATGTGATCACTGCAAAAGGATTGAAACGGACATCGGCAGATGAAATTATTATCGTATGTGTGTACCCAGTTGCGAAACGTCATCGAAAATATACCGTGCAAGATACTGTCGAGAATATATATACACCATTAAAACGGCTTTTTGGGCGATGACCGAGCGGGCGCGCTCTGGTAAAGCTAAATTAAGTTGTATTCAATTGTTCATGATCTCCTTTCTCGAATCCGCCAAAAGGGAGAACGTCCTGAGCGCTGCATGCTTCATCGTATAAATTAATGCTTAGATCAATAAAGCCATTTTTCATCAAGAATGATTTTGTTCATTTCGACGTTTGCATGTGCCACGCGCTGTGATACCACCCCTATCAGAACGCACTATACCAAAAACAAAATTTATTTGATGGTCCTATCCAATGGTGAAAACCCGATCACAATCGGAGCAGTGGTTACAAAGTTATTAGCTTCCGAAAAGCGTCTGTACGGCCGTGTCGGGCCGGTTCGGGCCGGGTCAAATGTAAATGTGTCTAGTAAGTTGACGAGAAACCTCACGGGCGTTTCACGCCCGCTCGGTAATTACCAGTAAAACACCTTTTTGGGCGATGACCGAGCGGGTGCGCTCTGGTAACAGGTTTGAAATATGAAACGGTAAGAGAGCACACGTGGTAGTAACACATAGTCCTTTTAGCCCTTTTAGTCCTCCAGAAAAATTGCCAGGCCTCAATGCATGCCAACATAAAAGTTAAGTTGTATTAAATTGTTCATGATCTCCTTTCTCGAATCCGCCAAAAGTGAGTACGTCCTGAGCGCTGCATGCTTCATTACCGAGCGGGCGCGAAGCGCTCGTGAGGTTTCTCGTCAACTTACTAGACAAATTTACATTTTACCCGGCTCGACTCGGCCCGAGCCGGCCATACAGACGCTTTTCTGTAGCTAATAACTTTGCAACCACTGCTCCGATTGAGTTTTCGCTATTGGATAGGACCATCAAATTAATTTTGTTTGGTTATAATGCCTTCTGATAGAGGTGGTACCACAGCGCGTGGCACCCGCAGACGTCGAAATGAACAAGAATAGTTATTGATAAAAAATGGCTTCATTTATCTAAGCATTCGTTTTTATACGCGAAGCATGCAGCGCTCAGGACGTATTCCCTTTTGGCGTATTTGAGAAAGGAGATCATGTACAATTTAATAAAACTTAATCTTTATGTTGGCATGGAGGCCTGGCAATTTGTATGGAGGAATAAAAGGACTAAAAGGACTATGTGCTACTACCACGTGTGCTCCCGTACCGTTTCATAATTCAAACCTGTTTTAGCTTAACCCGTGCGCGCCCGCTCGGTCATCGCCCAAAAAAGGCGTTTTAATGGTCGTATAAATTAATGCTTAGATTAATAAAACCATTTTTGATCAAGAATGATTCTTGCTCATTGCGATGTTTGCGTGTGTCAACTGCCACGCGCTGTGGTATCACCCCTATCAGAACGCATCATACCAAAAACAAAATTGATTTGATGGACCTATCCAATGGTGAAAGCCCAATCTTAATCGGAGCAGTGTTTGCAAGGTTATTAGCTTCCGAAAAGTGTCTGTACGGCCGTGTCGGGCGGTTTCGGGTCAAATGTAAATATTTCTAGTAAGTTGACGAGAAACCTCACGGGCGCTTCGCGCCCGCTCGGTAATAAACATCAAGCTGCACAAGATTTAAAACGGGCAGAGCAGTTTTGTAATCACGCTTGAAGAAGTGCATACCAAAATGAGAAGGAACGTGAAATCATTTAGTTTTGGTACCAACAATTGCCTCCAGATAGCTTCGTGACAGGAGTTACCACTTTGTGAACAGACACAAGGTGGTACAGGGCAACAGACTACGGGTCCCAGAACTCACATGTCTTTTCGATAACTTTGAGTGGAATCATTCGTATGCAATGCGGGCTTTTCATGAAGAGAACGTCAAGCTAGTAATGTGCTGAAATTAAATAGTGGGACAGCAGCTCATGATACCGGTGTCAACACTTTACATCTTCAGGGAATATTTAACCTTAGCGTATAACCAACTGCCAACCCATTGTGTATTTACTTCAGGAGGTCAACATACACACCAGTGTGGGTTACATTGTTCCTTCCTTCAATAACTCTTTTGCAGGCTGCAGGTTGATTTTAAGTCAAGATTTACGTGAGCTTTGATCTCTGGGGAAGTAAAGAGCGTAATAACACTGCTTAAGCAAATACATTCATACAATCACAATACAATGAGTCTACTGCATATATTGCACATACAACGTGTCTACCGCAGGCATGTAATGCCAGATGGCAACCTCGTCATGTGTTACGCCTAAGATTGTATGTAGGGGCCGGGCCTGAATGAATCACGGGTTGAATGCATCAGAGCTTATAACTAAAAGATTACCCATGAGATCGTAATGCCAGTGGGTCTACAAGAAACGCCCATACGCAAACCTTGTGCAACGGCGAAACGAGCGCAGTTACAAACCGGCTGATCTGGCAGACGCCGAAAGAGTGATTTTTGAGGAGGAAAGTAAATATTTACCAATAAATACAAAGTCTAGTGGACTCCTAGCAACTTCAGATGTGGTGAAACGAACTTGATCTTATCGTAGAATGTCCTTCTGGCATTAAAACGACGAGAGATCCTGTCTCAACTGCTATAACTTCCGTCATGTTATACGCTCTAAATACATTTCAGTAAGCATGGGGAAAGTTGAATCATTTTTGACGGGGCATGATGCAACGTTACGTTAATATGACATAAATAACTAACATTAATTTAATAACGTTAAATATCTAGTAAAACAAATAAAACGATGTTTAAATATAATAAACTAGTGGATATAATTGATATAATTGATTGATATAACTGTACAGTGACCAATGAACAACGCGTTTCAATATGAGTGCATGTTTGCCATTCATTTTATACGTTGCAACCTACCCCAGGGGGTAGATGCAACCTGCCGGGGTTAAATGCATCACTTGCAGAGCTGTTTTCAAATGGTCGATGAAGCTATTCATATTTCTTTACAATACAAATGAAGATGTATTTTGGTGGGAAAAAGACACACTTTCCTTACAGAAGTGTCCGATTTCATATATCTTCCACGAATCGGCGGCTAGGAAGGTAAATGTGAAAATTGATGCATTTAGCCCCGGTCTCCCCTAATGATAACTGAATTATGCACTGTTTTTACTTGTTAGGTTTGTAGCCACTGCTTAACTGGCATCATGGCAGAGGTGTTACTTAACATTTCCGCATTTCCCACTCTTGTTTCATATGTTCCACTCGCCATATATACCTGTCCACTCGCCATTTTGTTCCAATCGCCATATATACCAGTCGGTTATGGAATCAATAGGCACGAGACGCTACATGGCATGTAACCGAAAGCCACTATAGATAGTAGCATACACCATAAAGATTATGTGGACACCGTACAGTATGATCGTAATATCCAACTCACCGTAAATATCCTGCGCGTCAGGCAGGCTCACCACCGCTCTGTCTCGACTTGCGGACCTGTGTCACGACTGCCACAGCATCACAATCCGCACACAACCAATCCTCAGATATCAGTCTCCTGCCTCTAAGCGTCTATCGTCTCTGCGCGTCGCTCGTCTCTGCGCGTCGCTCGTCTCTGCGCGTCGCTCGTCTCTGCGCGTCGCTCGCCTGCGGCCACGTGCTCTGCGCTCGGCTCGCGGCTCGCCTGGCGGCGGGAGCGTCGCACGTCCGTCCTCGACTACCTCCCGCGCACGACTGATGCGACGCTTCTCTCGGCAACAGCCTCCGACCAGCGACGACCAGCGACGACGACGGCGGCGGCGGCGGCGGCGGCGGCGGTGGCGGTGGCGGTGGCGGTGGCGGTAGAGGTAAGATGTTCCGCGCCGTTGACGTCCGGTGCCGCCAGAGCCGCCGGATAGCCCACCGTCCGTATGGTCGGCTTATCATAAACCACCGGGAGTGTGGCGAGCCCCGACGGACGCCGCCAAACAGCACCGTGTCCTCTTGACCTCTGGCGATTTCGCGGTAGATATGCGGAGGTTGACGTCATTGCTGATAGAAGTGTGATAAGAAGATATGATAGAAGTGTGATTTGATAATGATAACATAGTGATGGTGATAACATTGTTTTGAGTCCGCTACCGAGGAGGAATATGATGAATAGGAAGACAGGTACTTGAGATAATAGCTTCGTGAGTAAGATACAGAAAATCTTGCAAATAACGTCCCTCTGCAAATAAATAATGACACAAATGATCAGCATACATTCTCATAATGCTCTATTACTAGCGGGTCAATTGATCTAAAGTGAGTTCCAATCCAACTAAGAGTTACTAGATTTTCTCTCCAGAATTCAAAGATTGTCTTTTTCGAGTTTATTTCATGCATGTAGAATATGGTCAACTTTAAGCCGGTCGTGTTGATTCCATTAATGTTATGCTCCCTGGGTTAACCGTGATCCGGGGATTATTGTCGATTATGCACGCTCCCATTGTACCGTGTGGAAACATTACACAAATAGTATGTAATGGTAACATGCAATCATATCATGAGTCAAGTAATGTGCATTAAAAGCGCAATGTAAAATAGTTTCGGCTATCTTCTTATAGCATGAAGCAGTGTTGCACTTAAGTACGGCTTCCATATGGTCTGATGTTAAATGACTGCATGAATCGTTTCCCGTATTAAATGGTTGCATGTGTGGCTTGCTGGAAGCATGGCGAGAAGAACTCTACCTTAAACTCAATCTGACAAATTCGCACACAAGCTCGCCATTTTATACCACTTCGTGCCATTCGGTGGTATAATTTCTGGCCCATCTGTTGACATTTCAGCCACTAGATATCTTTTGGCTCCATTTAAAACCATTTGGTGCCATTTTAAAGTATTCGGTGATCTGGTCCACGGTGCCATTCAGTCCGTCAGCGCAGCGGCCACAGCTGAGGATGACTGCTGCCCCGCTGATATATCGGCTGATCCGCTGATATATCAGCTGATCCGGCGCCATATCGGCTGCTCCGCTGATATATCAGCTGCTCCGCTGATATATCAGCTGCTCCGCTGATATATCAGCTGCCCCGCTGATATATCAGCTGCCCCGCTGATATATCAGCTGCTCCGCTGATATATCAGCTGCCCCGCTGACATATCAGCT